>APFE031395463.1:120742-132879 GCA_000404065.3 Pinus taeda
ATTAAAATTAAAAGATATCATGTTTTTTAATAAGGCCATTATTAATTTGTAGCATTGTTCAGGGAAACATAGCGTTAGAGGTTTCCAAATTCCTTACACACAAAGTTTAAAAAAATATCAAATGTGGTGATGGTGATGATGCATAACATCT
Organism: Pinus taeda; assembly: GCA_000404065.3. Classification (NCBI taxonomy): domain Eukaryota; kingdom Viridiplantae; phylum Streptophyta; class Pinopsida; order Pinales; family Pinaceae; genus Pinus; species Pinus taeda. The sequence continues at coordinate 120,894 of APFE031395463.1, forward strand.
CTATTGTAAGAATAAAAACAACTGATCGCGATGCACACTCACGAGAGTTGGTTCAAATGTATTATATGAAAAACACCCTATCACTTGAAATATTGTTGCCACTCCCGAAAAATAAAATGAAACATACGTCATTCTCATATGTATGAGAAGACACATTATTGACATATTCTTGCATGTCCAATTCAATAAATATTTATTTCCCACACATATCCATGCCAACTCCAAATATATTATTTATTTTTAATTATAAAATAATTAAAATTATTAATGGAAAATGAAATTAATAATAAATTATTTTATTTATTTGAAGTATATCAGTGTAGATTTATTTTACTTTGGATCTATTAAGCATTGAGGGATAAAATCTCTCTTTTGAGGTGCAATTTTATTTTATTTTTATTTTTTATTTTTCACTCAGAAAGCGATTTGATTCCTCTCCACATTTGGTAGATCCAGAATTAAGATGGATCTAAGTTGGTTTAATTATTAGCCTTTAAATAAGTCACATTAGAGAAGAATACAATGGGAAAAAACCATAGGTTAAGAATACCATGGGAAAAACTATGGATGGGAGATTGTTATTATCTTGGGCGAAAATGCACCTCTCAACGCAACAAGTAACTTTGTTCAAACTTTCCATTTAAATGTTATACATCTCTACATCTCTAATATTTGAAAAAAAAAATCTTCCTTCCAACGTACTTTGCAAAATAATAATAGTAATAAAACTTTGATATTAAAATTTTCTAAAATTATAAATATTAATCATATTAAATAAAAATTATATTATAGGAGAAAAACATAAAATTAAATAATCCCTTTGTACATATATAAATTTATCTTAAAACTTGGAGGAACAAAAGAAATAATCAAGCAAATATGTTAGCTCTTTTCCCAATCTTCTTATAATCATCGATGACTCGAAATATCATAGAATAATCATCATAGAGAATTGGAAATTACAATAAAGGCCTTAATTAAGCACTAATCCAAAGATCCAAACATGCATCACAATCTTAAAATAATTAGCAAAGTTCAAGGATGTGAAGTTCTATCACATTCTTAGATCAATAAACACAAAGTAGATGAAAAAGCAAAATAGGTTAGTAACATGCACTAGGGTGTGTTCAAGATAAGCATGGATGGTCACTAGTTTGGGTTCAGTAGCAAGCATCAACCAAATGATTGGGTATTTCAACAATTTTTCAAAAACAAAATTGAGGATTTTCGGGGTGCGAGCATGCTAATCCAATTTCAAATTGATCATCAACACCTCAATTTCAATTGGCACACATGCAAATTAAATGGCACCATAAATTACATGAACCATCACTTCTTTAAATTATGGAACCAGCAACTAGTATTAGCCATACATGAAGTCAAGTGATGTGGAGGACAATATATATGTCCTCTGTCATGATTAAATTCACATGGGCAGAATAATACAAGGCTCAAGTGACATGATATAATGGATTAGAGAAGACAAACGATTCATGGGTGTGAGTTTTAGTTTGGGCTACAATAATTGGAAGGCCTGATGCATTACAACTCAAAATTTGAAGTAAAATTGAGAAAATGAATAGAGCAAGGTATTGGTTGGCTCCAACATTCAATTTGACACAAGCTTGATGAGGGTTGTGTCAGAAACAATGATAACAAGATGGAGACATAAAGGAATTGGTGCAGTCTGAGTGAAGATGCACATGTAATCATGGCATATAGACACTTATTTTGAAGTCTTTAGTGAAACTGCTGCAACAATGGTTGCTGCATCCATCATCTTCCAAACATCTGACTTAGTTTATCCACAACATTTTTGTTTCACATTGCAACTCAGGTAAGGCAAAACATATGCCTTATGTACAATTATAACACCATTACAAATTTAATTCAACTTACTTTGATTCATATTTGAAGAAATGGAAGGTTAATTCCACTGCACCTGCTAACCTATTATGTTTGTTTGTCTATTTGTCCACCATAACTCTTCGCTTTTGCAGATCATTCCGATCCCTGATGGTCACCCGAGTGCAAATAGTGAAATAAATGTAAGATGATGGGAAAGCAGGATTGGCCACGAACCAATAGGAATGGTTAAAAGACCCATTTATTTTCAATTTGGTGTTGTTGGATGAGAAAGGTGTACAACGTGCTTCAGGTTTTTAAGTGACCACTTATGCCCACTTTGCTCCCCCAAACTTTCGAAAGTCCGCACGCCCTGTTTCAGTTCAAAACAATTCTATAAAATGGATGGATTCTGCTCCTCCAGTTGAAGAACCCATACTTATGAAAAGTTGAAAAGCCGAAGGAGCATGAAGTTAATTATAATGGATAAACACAAGCAGTTGGTTGATAACTGACACAAGCAGTCGATTCACAATTGAAGTAGGATCTAACAATCAACATCTTTTCAATCATCTAACACTCCATGTAACGCTGAAGAGCAGTACAAAGTGGCAGCCAAGGGAGTTTTTCTCAAAGAGGAACACCTTATGGCATAATTACTGAGAGATTAGATTATTTGGGGAAAATGATAGTAATTTTTTGTTGGTGCGTGTTTGGAAAAATTTAATATAAAATAATGTTAATGGTTTTTTTCAAAATTGGAAATTTTTTTTGTTTAAATTAAAAATAAACTTTCAACATTATTTTTTCTATTTGTATTTATTTTAAAGTTGTTTTTTTTAATTAAAACCTCGATTGGGGTGTGTGTCGAAGGTTGGCAGGGGCGACGAATAGTTATGAAGAGTAAAGGCATGGTACAACCCACCACCCCCCACACACTCAAGGCGATGGGTGTGGTGGCCCTTCGCATGAGTACATGCAAGGGTGGTGGGAAAGGTGGCAACATGACAAGGATGAGGAGGGTGGTGTAGCAGTCAAGGCAAGACAGGTGAGGGTGAGTTGTGTTCTGGTTTGCAGAGTCTGGAGCTGGAGCATCAGAGCAGGAAGGTGCTGACATCATCAAAAACATCCGAGGAGTGAGAACATGTATGTATCCTGGTCCTGCACCTCCCTAGCAATGTTGACATGGTTTGATTTTTGCTGGAGGGAATGGGAGAAACTTGGGAAGAGAAATCGGGGGAAATGTTTGGGAAAGTGGTGCGAGAATTGCGTGGTTGTAGTATGGTTCTATTTCTTGGTTATGAGGCATTTGGGTACTAATCTGGCCACTGGTTGTGAGGCCCCTTCGGAGGGTAGCATTGAGACCTCGAGCTTTACTTGGGGAGGAATGGGAGAGGCCGGGTACTGGGGATGGGTATATTACAACCTAATAGTAGAAGCTCAAGGTGGCAAAGAACAGGAAAATGTATGCGCTGTTGGGAGGAGTAGTGGAGGCAACCCTGGGAAGACCTGGGGAAACGGGAGTAGAAGACATGCAGAGAGACCTATTAGGATCCCTGGGGGGAAGGATGGATATAATAAGAGCAGAGGAGTGGCACAGGTTGACTGGGCAGAGGGGAATGGGAAGGCATGCTAAAGCAGGGGGATACTTGCTTGGCCGAGGAAGGGCACCGCCAACCATACAGGGTATGAGAGGTACCGAGGAGGGAGAAGAGAGAAGCCCGACATGACAAGGAGATTGGCCTCGTCTTACGACTGGGCTATCACCCAACCTGTGCCCTGTTCCGAGCATAATTGGGTTAAGACAAGGAATAGGGAGAAGGCCAACAATAAGAACCCCAAGCAAAATAGAAAATTGAACCAAAGACAAAGATTAACACCTCTTTTATGTGACCGGGTTTCGAACAGAGTGGAGATGGCTCGTCCAACGAGAGGAATGGATCACGAAAGATGAGGGAGGGATTCTACAAAGGCCAAAGATATGATCACATTGGAACCGTGAGGAGAAAGGAAGTTAGTTGAACATTTCATTAGTGAAGCCGCCATGGCATACTGGGAGGGAATAGACGTAGGACTCCATAACCTGTTGGAAGAATGGGAGGAAGAATTTAAGCAAAACAGTGAGACATAGGAGGAGATAAAGAATTGGAGGACATTAGTACCAGATCCTGGGAATACCAGAGGAAGGATAACCCAATTCAAACATACCTTATATATCTATTGGCTTATGAAAATCCCATTGGGGAAGGCCATGGAACAAATATCGGTGGGGTTGGCTCTGTCCCTGCAAGACATGGCCAACTACAAATAGGATTTGTAGTGAATACAATTCCAGCTCCACAAGCAAGACATCCGACTAAATAGAATTCAAAGGCACATACCATGCATCATTGAATTGATTGAAATGTCTGGGGAAACTATCAAGGATTCGACACCAGTGGAATCGGCATCGGAAGAGAAATAGGGATAGTTAGTTAATCTGGTTTCTTTTTGTTTTTTACGCAGGTAACATTTACTTTACATTATACATGCTTATGATAGATAAACATATAGCATCTTGTCATGAAACTGAGACATACTTAGCTCGGTTGGAAAGACTGAAACTTTACTGTTTTTGGATGGCTTATAATGAGGATAGCTGGCCAACATACTTGGTTTTCCAATGGGCAAGTTGAGGCCACACACACATTTATATGTGTGTGTGTGCGTGTGGTGTAAATTTTTTGTTTATAAATAGAAAATGAAGGGTCCTGCCAAGCTTAACAAAAAATAAATAAATTATTTTATGTAAGTAGTCAAATTTTTGGGCCAAGGAACTATTTGAAGAAGGTGGCATACATAAATTTAATATTTGATTAGATTCTAAATTTAAAATTAAAATTGGATATTGAGAGCTGGATATATGAGTAAATCTTACATCATTAGATTTAAAAAGAATGATATGTTATTTGAGTTTTGTGGAGATAAACTACTATTTGACTAAGGTGGCATATATAAATTTAATATTTGATTAGTTTATAACCTTAAAATTAAAATTAAATATTAAGATTTGGATATATGGGTAAATCTTACATCATTATATTAAAAAAACGATATGGTATTTGAGTTTTGTGGAGATAAACTTTGTATAAATTTTGAGATGTCTAATATTTTGAGTAGACACTTCAATTATTTATTAAAGATGAAAAAGATTGAAAAGATTAAAAGGAAAGTTAATGATCGCTAATCATACTCTGACTTTGAGATCATGGAGGAAGTGGCCAATTGGCTTCTCCACCCTAGTCATACCAGCGAAAGACGAAACTAGTATCTGAATTCTATCACCCTCCATTGGCAATTGAAAACTCTTTTGGGCGATGTCTTGAAAGAGAAACACGAAGATCATAATGACATTGTTTCTTCCGTGAATGAGATAAAGAGGGTGCAACGCCATTAACAATCTTGTTTAGCTAGCTTGGATGCTCAACTGGCTCATGTGGAAAGCCATCTTCAATGTGAAATCAAGTCTTCTGCTCATGCCCGTACTAGTGCACAAGATCCTGCTCCGGTGACTTCATCATATTCTTGGTCACTTGTCATGACTTGCTTGATTTGTTTGTTTCTTCATGTTACTTAATCTTTGTTGGCTCTAGTTAATTAATGCACCAGACTTTTTATTTTGACTCAGGTTATCACATTATTGGTCAACAGATCTTGTTTCCCTCGTGGCAGATTAAGACCAATGATGATATGAACTATGTTGATTTAAGATGTTTAAAATCATGTAATGTGAAATTTTGAGTTTTTTTTTTTTTTTTAAAGAGGATAAGTTGAAGATTTATATGGTAGAAATTCAAGCCGCAACTATTCTTAAATAAGATTTACAAACCATGTTGAGAAAAAGACTAAAATAAAAGGAGTCATTGAAAATTGAAATGTCCATTTTTTTTAAGCAAAGATTTACATGGTAAAGGTTAAGGTCAAGTAGTCTATAATGTTAAATGTTAAAAACAAGAAAACTATTCAGAATTTTTTTATTGTTTTATTGTTTTTGTTTTGTATTGTTACTGTTTTTGTTTTTGTTTTTTATTTGTTTTTTTTTTTTTAACAAGAATGAATATTTTCCACTTAGTGGGATTAGTAACTTTGTACATACGATTGCCACTATTTTACCAAGTAGAACAACTATTTTAAAAATGTTGTAAGGGCCAGCTTACAGGGTGCCCCTAGAGACTTGAACCCACATAGTTGGGGACATGAAACATGTGCCATACCACTCGAGATAAATTCCTTCAACAACTATTAGGAAAAATATTAAAATAATAAAAGGGTTGTAAATAAATAAAAAATACTTATACCTATTTAAAATGCAAAAAATTAAATAAAGAAAAAAATTATATATAACAAATTTTCATATGACTAGGGATTAGAGAGGGTGTTAATTTAGAAAATATTAACTCTTTCCCTTTCTTAGAATTATAAAATCAATATTTTTTATCTTTTAATTTAATGTGGTGCTTCAATCTGAAGGCAATGGATTTTCTTACCTGTTAGCCATGGTTCGCGAATGAGGACACGCCAAGAGATGAGGGTGAGGACAAGGCCGTCAGCCTCCTCCTCCTTGGCACAACTAAGGGGCTGAATAATTTGATGAAGACCTGCCTTGGCAAATCAGACGTTTGGTCGCAACCATGGAAGCACAGAAGCTTAGAAACACTGGTGGTGAACATTGGGCACTTAGGAATTTGCTTGGTCGATAACTAAGGGACCAAGAAGAGGTCCTATGTGTAGTGGAAGGCAGAATTATCGACTTAGATTTTCTTCTAGTCCAATCCGCTAAGCTCTGCAAGTCTTGTCGACCATTCTGGGAATTTAATTCCTTCCCCTGCCCCCGCCTCCGACTTCCTCCACCTCACTAGATAACTCATATAATTAAAACTAGATATTCCATGGAATTAATGCTTCCAATCATGATAAAATGAGGTATCTACAAAGAAAATAAATAAGAAAACAACCATTCCAAGCACTTCGGGCCATAAGGAGAAGGAGCATCCTACTGTTAGTAAGACAACCGCAAGAGACAACTCGAAAGGGAAAGTTCACAATAAGAGGCCAACATAAGCACTTGTGGAATGCTTGTTGAGTGGGAACACCCACCATGGCACCCATAAGGCCATGACGCCCCCTTCAAACATCTCTCAACATGACCTGGCTAGCTTGCAATTTCCAAGAAGGGTTATCCCAACTTATGTTAATATGTTATTTTCTTGTGGTCTTTTGATGTTATTGCTTACCCAATATTTGCTACTTTTGTTTTTTTATGGCCTTATGGTGTCAAAAAATGGTCTCGAGATACTCAAGGAGACCATCTGGTTTCCCAATTAAGGGTAGATGGCCCCTCTCAAGCTTGTTCTAGGCTAGAAAAGTTATTTTTGTCTCTAGAACATACTCAACTTGGATGAAATCCACCCATGTTTATCCATTCATGTACTCTGTAAATTTTGATAATCTAATGAAATTTTTCTTTCTTACAATACACACACACACACACACACACACACACACACACACACACACACATATATAAACAGTTTTCAATTTTTTGGTTAATATTAATTTTTATCTTATAAAAATCCCTTAGAAATATTGGACATTTAATTTTCATATATAATTTATCTCCAAAACACTTAATCAACATTATAGCTAACCATTGTGTGTTTGTGTGTGTGTGTGACTGAATCTTTTTGTAATAAAAAACTGCATAAGGAATGCAACAATACCTCATATGTACATCAAATAGCATAATGAGCCATATAAACAAAGAGTTTTGGTCTGAAACAGAGCATAATAACCAAAATTGAGATTGTCCTTCTCTATACAATTCATAATTATCTACTAGTTTATAAGTTTAAAGCATGTAATAACTTCCTAACAAAAAACAAAATTTCATTTTGTATGTACCCGTCTATTTTTTGTATTATGATACTTATAAGTTCTTCTTGTCCTCTTGGTCATTCTCCTCCTTTGTTGGAATGTTGAGGTCCGGGAGCTCAGAGGAGTCTCCATGTAGCCAACCAATTGCTCCACTTGTATTCATATTTTGAAAGGCTCCTTCTACTTTTAGGCATGAAGGTATTCAAGTTCTTTAAGAAACCAAACATTTATTTTTATTGTTATTAACCACCAAGTCCCCTTTTTTCTAATCTGACTCCATGATTCTCCTACAAGACAACCTCTGTGTTGTTATGTAGTAGAATATGAAAGGCTTCATATTATTCAAATTTATGAAGCAAACTTCTTATTATTGCAAGGAGAGTCTTGAATTTCAAATTATCATGAGAGGAACCTTTTTATAAATAGAAGACGAGAAGAGAAGAGTCCCATATTAGAGTGAACTTGGTGGCTTTCAATGATAATATTTGAAGTAGGCCTTGATAAAGGTTATAAGCTTTTGCTTGATTGTTTGAGGTTGAACCTAGACCCCAAGAGTAAGAAATATATTTCTCTTTTTCCTCTAGGGTAATATATTACCACCTATCCAACCCCCCGCCCTACTCTTGCCCCCCCTAGATTAGATTTGAAGGCCATGTTAAACAATAGCACTGGATGAGTCTGTCATAAGAACCATTCATCAAATTCCTCCTTTGACAATCTAAGATTTCATGTATTTTGTTTTTTCAACACTTGATTTGATTTGTTCCTATAGATTGAAGCATTAAATCCATGTTTCTTCCATCTTATCCACTTCCTAGGATGAAGATGAGAAGGAACTATGAGAATTTAATGCTTCAACTAGAAGTGAGGAGGCTCTAATCACAACCTCTAAAGAGAATGAGGGATTACTTTGAACTTTTTATCCAACCAAATATTCTAGCATATAAACTCAGGAAGAGTCCACTAAATGCTTGTTAAAAGTGGTTTTCCTTGTATAGAACCTGAATAATGCTTACCCCACAAATCAATGTAATGGATGGTATTTGATGGCCATACTATTATGTGGGTGATGTTATTTAAGACACATTCCACTACCTACTTAGAAAACTTGCAATATAATAATAAGCTGGCTACGATTTATTCTTCTTTTTTACACAAAGCACATCTTGAAGGCCTTGTTATTCTTATTTTCCACATATTTTTTCTATTAGAATTTTCTTGTGGCCTAACATCTAGCAAAAAGTATTAATTTCAGGAAGACAATTTGTGTTACATAAGCAAGACCACATTGCTAATTTAGATGGAATATCATTTGGAAAGAGGAGTGCACTATACCTAAACCTTACCATGTATAAGGAATGAACCCAACCTCTATGATTTTTTGCTAATAAGGAGATGGAAGCACAACACAACAACTCAAGTTCCAGATCCCACACGAGAGGAGAAAAAGGAGGAGGGACCATTCCCCAATACCAACCATTCCAACCTCCGCTTTCTAACCGCATCAATATATCAAACAATGTGAATTTGTGATGTTTTAAAATCTATTTCTAAAAGAATTAAACTGGTTGCAAGATTCAAGGGGAGAATTTCCCATAAAGGAGACAATACAAATGTTAAAATCATGTCCATTTCTAGGATTCCAATTGAGCTTCGATTTGATTAATGATATAACAACAAAGATTAGTCTCCAAGTATGTGAACCTCCCTTAATATGATTTGGAAATTCTAGGCAAGTTCTCCTTTTGTTTGGGAAATATTTATTCAATGGGACTTGGTTCTGATACCCAGCGGGAACAGAAGGACCGCCGTACAAATAGGCTTCCGGAGGTTGAGAATACATGGATGACGGACTAGACATATTCAATGCAGGATAATGATCTCTAGGTGCAGGGTGATAAAAAATGCGAGGTGGTGAAAAACTTAGTCCCGGATTTTCCAAAAGATTGGTCAGTGAACGGTACCAAGTAGTGCTCCTAGGTGGACTATAAAAAATCGATTCATGCTCCCTAAGTTCTAAGATAGGTCGATTGTCTGGAAAAGGAAAGCTTTCTTCGATGTCCGAAATAGAAAGCTCTTCAATTGCTATGAGCCCAACAGGAAGATCTTGGGTAATTACGGTTTCTACCCTAGGAGAACTAGGACCACTAGGAGTTGGAGAAACAAACCCTGATACGGGAGAAGCAGCAACTTCAGATTCGGGTTCAGATACTTCAGGTTCTTCACCTATATCACTAGTAGATGCAATACTACCAGTAACTTCTGAAATTACTAACGGTTGAGAATCAAAATATACTACCAAAGAAGGTTCTCCTTCTTCAGGTGACCCACTTCTACCGCTACTAGGAGATACAAGGACTTTCAAGCCTTCAAGCTGGCTCGGTATGTCTTCAGGAGGTTGACCCCGAAGTCTACGGGATGTCCTCAGCAACTCAGCCACGTTAACAAACTCAGGGGATTGGCCCCGAAGTCTACAGGAATGCCTTGGTAATTCAGCCACAGTTAAAGACTTTTAACTACTTCACACGCAAACAAAGTAAAATCTCAATGAAAACCACCTAACGTCTCCAAAGAACCAAACAAATTGAATCACACGCCTAAAGAATCTAGGAGATCAAACACACACAAACAATAAATTTCCGGACCGTAAACACTAGTTGGTGATGAAATCCAACGTCGCAGAGTTCGATACAGAAATAGCGGTTGGAACAGTTACCCCGGCAACCTGCTTAATGAATAGACTGGCACAAGTTTCTCCACTTAACCATCTCGAGTGAAGAGAACCCCCTAGAAAATCCAAGTGAGTGTAGCCGACGTCTGCTCTAGGTACAGTGGTATCTTCCCGCCACCGTCACCTTAGGAAGAATCCTAGAGAATATGGTCACTAAGGTTACCAACAGAAACAAATATACCTGGGGGAACAATCTACGATCGGATACGCACGCAAGGGCAGAGTAGCAAGCTCAATCCCCTTGAAGGCTCTTCGACATAATCTGAGGTTTACCAACAAGTGACCCCAGGCTCCTCGACAATGGTTAATTCGAGGTTTACCGTTTGTAATACGTGAATATTTGGCATCGTTCCCAATGAGGAAGGATTGATTCCCACATTGGTTCAGACACGATCTCGTGCTTCTCCTTTAAGAGGAGCTTCCCAGAGTATAAATGCAACAGCTGGATTTATCCTATCACAAGATAAGCTACTTGTTTGGTTTTATAGTCTTGGAGAGTTAATTACTCACCTACTCCAAGACACTAGCCTGATCTATATTGGTGCTTCAGATCCCTAGAAAAATAAAAATTTCTAAGTTAATTTTACTTTAAGCGTTGATTTTAATGGTTGTTCTTTAAGACAAAGGTGATGGAGATGAAACTTGATGGTTATAGACTCGACTCCAATTCTCTAAAAGATGCACCTAAGATGATTTACACTATTTTCCTTTTCAATGAATTTTCTAATTAAGAGAGTTGAGAGAATGCAATCTTTTGATAAAACAACTTTCTTAATAGACAATGAAAGAAACAATCTCTTTATCTTTTCAAAGCACACAAAACATGACCACTCATTACTTCACGAAAATTCCTTTCTCTTTCAAAGACGTCAAATGCTACTCTAAAGCAAACTTTGCAAAGGAGACCTTTTATATTTTCCTATTTAATAAACCATGTAAAACTAATCTAATCAAAGCAATTCCAAGATCTATGAAAATTTATAAAAAATTCACTCAAAAAGCAAATCAAAGGAAATTTACCTAACTTTCCCTAACAAGTAAATCTAAGAAGCAAAAGCCTACTAAGATGATTCCGGGACGTTTTACTTGGCAACAATCAGTCCAAGGACTAGTTTATGCAGAATCACAAACTAATCAAAACAAAAAATCAAACTCTTTTTGTTCTTTTTGAAAATGAAATTCACAACTTTAAATGAACAAGCTATATTGAAATTTCGCAAAGAAGCAACACAAAGGTAGGTCGCTCACGCGGGTAGACTTTACGACTGGTCTGACTCCTAAGAAGACTGACAAAACTAGAGATATCTAAGGTTCCACAACTTCTAAATCCAAAGTCACTACAGGACCAACACAAAAATCAAAACCCTTAGACTAAAATCTCAATGAATTTCACTAAAACTTTCGACACTAATGGAACAAGTGAAGGTGAAGATTTTTTACAGACAACCAGTGGATCTGGGCAGTAAAGACTAAGAAAAACAAAATCTAAAGGGAAAA
>APFE031395463.1:132899-207513 GCA_000404065.3 Pinus taeda
TACATTACTTTTTTGATGTCTTTCTCTCATTTCCAAAGCTTGTTTTGAAGAGCTGAGGTCTGAGACTTGCTTGGGAGGCTGGTATAGGTGGTGATAGACCCATACCGACTGCAAATAATCAAGGTGACAATATTTTTGTATAACAGGTTCCACCAATCATTTTTTTTCCTGAGATAAGCCTCCAAGCTAACTTTCCATCCATTGTGACATTCATAGTAAAGATGTATTTGTGCCTAGCCCCCATGGGTTTTTAGAGTGTGTACCACAACCCATTAATTAAATGAAATCTTTTGGAGATTGATTTCCTTCCTTCTATGAGAAGGGAATATCTAATTCCTTTAGGATGTAGTAGAGTAGTGAATTGATGAAAAAGAAAAGTAGAAAGGATAGATTGGATTAAGATAACTCTTCGAGTTGGATTTAGCCATTGCACTCCCCACTGAGAAAAATTTGATTTAAATTTGTCAAGTAACAAAATCTAGGAAGAATGAGGGAAGGGATTTAGTGAAATGGGGATCCCCAAATAATAGAATGAGACCAAGACTCTAGAATCAGAAATCCTAACAAGCAAGTCAAGAGTCTTTGTAAATTAGGACTAATATTTAATGAGTAGATAAATCATTTAGTTCCATCAATTAAAATCCCTTGAGGTTACAAATTTTTTTCCAGTACCAGTATGAAATGATCTACAATGGCCTCTAAGGCTCCCCACAACAACAAAGTGTCATTAGAAAATTGAGAGAGACTTAAGACTCTTTACCCTTCTTGTGAATTTGATCCTTGGTAAGGTCCCTACTCTCCTTTATTTCTCTAGCTTTTTGCTCAAATAACATGCCATAATAATATACAACAAAAATGATAAGGGACATCCATATCTTATCCCACAAGTGGCCTTGAAGAAACCCATCAATCTACCATTGAGTAATGGGGATATCCAAGGTCCTTCAATGCAATTTACTATTCGACTAATAAACTTTTTGTCAAAACCAAGTTTCTTTAGAATAGAAAATAGGAAGCAGTGTCTTAATCTGTCGAAGACATTATCCATGTCTAACTTGATGACTATTCCCTTTTTTCTCTCGATTTTGCTTGAGTAAATAGCGTTTTACAACAAAATGGTGTAATTCACTATTTGTATTTTACTTACAAAACCTCCTTAATTTTCTGAAAGTAACTTAGGTAACATCTTAAGGTGAGATGCAATAATTTTTGACAATTTTATAAGAAACATTACAATGAGAAATAGGTTGAAACCTGGAAAAGGAAGAGGGCTTGACCTCTTTTGGTACTAAGATGAGAAAGGTGGAGTTGATCCCTCCTCCCATCTTGGAGTCGCAAAACACATAAAAATTCATCTTACATAAATGGACTTTGATAATATTCTGGTAGCACTAGTAGAAGTGAGTTGAAAACCCATCCAGAGCAGGAGTTGAAAACCCGTCTAGAGCAGGAGCTTTACTTGGGATAAAATATTTTAGAACCATCCATATTTCCTCTTTTGTAATTGGCTTTAGTAATAACTCATTTTCCTTTTGAGTGACTAGAAGAGGGATATTTTCCAACATTTATTCCTCAAACTGAGGAAGAGGGGGACTTTGTTCAAAATATGAGTTTTTGTGGTGTGGTTAAGCTTCCTCGTTCATACTATCAAAGGAGGAAATTTATTTCCCTTCTACTGAAATTTATTTAACATTATTTTTCCATAGCCTCATTTTTGCTTTCTTATGGACTTTTTTTGTATTTGTTCACTTGTCTTGAGCCATAGACTTCTAGATTTAAGCCTCCACATTTATTCCTCTGCTTCCAAGGTGAAATGGTAAGATTAAATTGTAATTTTTTCCTCCATTAAAATCTCCATGGAGAGAGGGTTTAGCTACATTTTTTGATTAATTGCTTCAAGATATGATTTGAGCAATATTGCCTCTCTAACTTTATAATTTTCTTTTTCCCACGCTTTTAGGGTTTCTTTAATCTTCCACTCATTGACATAGATAAGGGACCCAATAACCCAAATGCTCCAAGACTTGGAGATAATATCAGAGAGGCCTTCTAAATGGATACAAAGATGATTGAATTGAAAAGCAAGAGTGCCATGATCCATTTAGTTCGTGAAGTTATAAAACAATGGGGTTATGGTCAAAACTTCCTTAAGACAATGATATGGAGGATAGATAGAAATGCTAAACCAAAATTTATCTACCTACTAGAAACCTATCCAACCTCGCATGATGTTCCCTAGTCCAACTCTCTAATTGTTTCACGTCAATTTGTTTTTTATTAGTTTTATATCTAGCAAGTAAATATGTGTTGTTAGATTTTCCATTTGTTCTCTAGATGGATCATTGACTTGTGATACGCCTTTTTTCTCCCATAGATGCAAAATGGTATTAAAATCATCCCCAAAAATGAGAGTGGAGGATTGATTTAGATCACCCTTACTATGAAGAGAATTATAACGAATTAAGTTGTATTGATAAGAAACTGACGTATAGGCATTAATAATAGAAAACACTTTTTGTGAAGGAAAATGGAGAACGTTTAGCACTACACAATGTGGAAATTTCCATTCTTAAAACTTCTTAAATATTGTATGCTCCCAAAGAATGCAAACTCCTCGTGAAACACCATATGAGCTTGTTGTTGAGGCTTCTCTACCTCTCCATACACTTTTCCTTTACTCAAAATTTTCTCCTCTTTCATTTTAGTCTCCTAGAGTAGAAAAATTAGGGGTTTTTCTTCTCTAATCAGAGTTTTTAATTATGATATTCATTTTTCATTCCCTAGTCCTCTAAAGTTCTAGGATGTCGAAAAATGCAACAAGAAAATCCTAATTTAATTTTGTCCTTAAATTAAATTAGGAATTAAAGTCTCATAACAACTTGTAATAGTTAACTAAGTTAATTTGACTTAGTTGGCTAAGTTAATTCGAGGGAGTATATCTAGAGTCATGTAGAGTGGTTCCTAAATTTTAGGGGAATTAGTGGGAGATCCAATAGTGGGGTGTAACCAACACTGCTGAACCAATAAACTGAAAATTTACTCATAATTAACTCTTGCATGTCAGATTAGAGAAAGACCCAGTTGATATTGGAGTTCAGGGACAATGTACTATCAGTTGTAAAATCACCTAAATTAAACTGACGGTGCATGCAATTAGAGGAAGGCCTATGATGGATTACACAGTTATGGATGAGGAATTTCCCAATTAAATATGGGCTAATTACCTAGGAATCTACGCAAGGAAATAGGAGCTTGGCAGGCAACAAATTTGGCTAAGTATTGGTTGGAGCTTATTTTTGAAACAATGAGATAGATTGAGATAGTGAAAATATTGCTCGGGCTTGAGCAAAGCATTGTAATATTCTCATATTTTCTGATTAATGAAATATATAGATAACATGGGTTTTTAGCTGTAGCTTTCCCCAGAAATTATTGTGTTATGTGTGATTGAATTCTTTCTCTTTTATGCTTCATGATTTCATCGATCATTTATTGTTTCTGCTGATGAGAAGAGTAGATTCAAGTCAATTGTTTTAGCATATTGCAATCTGCAATTTGAATCTAAAAGAAATTTCTACATGGTATCAAAGCTGAAATCACTATAGAAGAGGAGAATATGAGTTTTTCTTTTGCAGGAGAAATCGAATTTGTAGTATCATACATGAGAGCCAACATGATGTCGTTCTACAGATTGAGACACGAATATGCCCTTGAGGGTAGTTCGAAATATATTGCTTAGAAGGATAGGATGGAGGTAGTGTTGGAGGACAACGAGCTTAAGGAATTCATAGACAAAGATATTCCTAAGCCAGCTAATGCTCAGGATCTGATAGAGTGGAGAAAGTGTGTGGCAAAGGTGATAAGGATTATCCTAGAAGGAGTTCGAGACCATATTGTCTCAAACCTCCATGGTAAGGAGACTCCATTTGCAATGTGGAAGGCCTTGATGGACTTGTTTCAAAACAACAGTGACCACTTGAAGTTGGAATTGGGGGCAAGCTCAGGAAGATCAAGATGGAGAAGGGCGACACAATACCCAAGTACTTGACCAAGTTCACCCAATGTCGGGATGAGCTTGGAAGTGTCAATTTTATAGTTGCTGAAGACGATATGGTGAGCCTAGCACTTCTAGGACTTCCCAAGATCTATCACAACTACCAAGGCTCAATTAATGGGATGGATAAGCTACTAGAGTAAGAGCATTTGTTGTCTGTCTTGGTACAAGAAGATATTCGGCGGAACACCAGATATGGGACCTCATCTAAAGAAGTGGAAGAGGACTTTGCATTAGTCATAAAAGAAAATAAATCCAAGGGAAAGCAGTCGCAAGGCGAGGAGGGCAAAAAGAATAAGGAATTGTCAAACATCAAGTGTTTTCACTGCCACGAGTTCGGGCACTATGCCACGAAAATTCCCACAGAAGAAAGCAAGCAAGAACGAGCCTACAATAGCAGCAACAGGTGAAGCTTTAGCTTCACAATTCAAACTTGATTTCACTCCCATTGCATGCATGAAAAGCACTATAATGGGAAGCATGTGGTATCTCGACAGTAGTGCCTTGTTCCATATGACAGGGAATAAAGATCTCTTCAGTGGTTTGGAGGAGAAAGACCTCAAGCAGAACATAGAGTTTGGAGACGATGGGAGATATAGCACAACTGACGTTGATAATGTTACTTTTCAAAGGGAGTTTGGCTCGCCTCTTAGAATCACAGATGTGATGTATGTTCTAGGACTAAAGAAGAATATTGTTTCTGTTGCGGTATTGGAAGACCATGGCTACGATGTGATTTTTAGCAAAGGAAAGGTTTTCCTTAGACACATCACCATGGGACAAGTGAAACATATCGATGTGTGAGTCAAAAACGTGCATGCACTTGAGGGAAAATATGCATGCAAATCCTTGAGGAGCAAGGCAAAGGTTAGAGACTTGGTGGTTGAGAGGGAGCATGAATTACCCCTCAACATGCAACCTCGAATGCAACCTGAACAAGTTGTGGAGCAGCCACAATTGGAGAAGCAAAAAGGAGACTGAGTGGAGACATTCACTCAAGCATAAACCTCTAGTAGGGGGAAATTTCGAGCCAAGTGGGCAGAGGGAGCACATGCAACCATACCTCCAGGTGAGAGGTTGGGAGATGTGGAGCAATAGTCCCAAGAGTTGCAGAAATTTGAGCAGGATCCATTGAGGTGTTTGTTTGTCTCATGGATCATTACCTTGCTATAGGGGCCCAAAATATCCAATAATAGGAGGATCAGTGTCAGTCAGATACTAAGGAATACAGAGCAGGAGGCTCAATAGCAGAGTTAACAACGACACAATTTTCCTAGTAGACAAATGCAGACACAATTGATTTAGTCTATTTTGTTTGGATGCTTTTTGTTTGTAGATGTTGTAGTAGTGACAACAACAGTGAAAATAGTTGCATGCAGAACATTCCAAGGGTACTAGATCGGGATAGAGTTGAATTCCTTTTTTGTTGAGAGGGAGTGTTGAAAAATGCAACAAGAAAATCCTAATTTAAGTTTGTCCTTGAATTAAATTAGGAACTAAATTCTAATTCTAATTCTCATAGCAACTTGTAATAGTTAACTAAGTTAATTTGACTTAGTTGGCTTAGTTAATTCAAGTTGGGAGTCTATCTAGAGTCATGTATAGGGGACCAGGTTGAGTTCTTTTGAGTTGTAATGATTTAATTTAGTTTAACTGAGTTTATTTATTTATTTTTATTTTATTTATTAATTATATTATTATTATTATTATTATTTATTATTATTATTATTATTTTTTTTTTTTTTTTTTTTTTTTTTTTTTCCACTGGAAAAATCCGTAATTTTCATTAAAAGAGAAAATTACATATAGTAGATGCAAAAAGCATATGCACTATCAGAGCCTTTAAATCAAGATGCGCCACGCAGGGTGATCTGTTTTTGTACCAGAAGCATATGTATAGTCAGTTTAACATCTAGCTGATATTACTGCGCAGGGTCCGTAGTATTCATTCTATATATCATAGAAACAATAATAGCTCTAAAAACATCAGTTTTTCAAATCATTATGCGGTTCAAAGACTGTTGTTCCTTTGGTATCGCTGATCTATGTAGGGCCCGTGGTAATATCTGTATTCTTCAGATCTTGCTATTCCAGTATTATCCATTCGCCTCTGGGAAGTATCGTGGCCTCCTTGGATAATTGATCAGCGCTGCTGTTATGTTCCCTGTATATGTGAGTACAAGAGATATGGGTAAAAGCTGCCTTGAAATTGTGTGCTTCTTACAAAATGTTGCTGAGGGTGTGTATATGACATATTGAAGATTGATTGAACCAGTTCACTATATTCAAAGAATCCCCAAATATGTTTAGATGTAGACACTGGTGTCCCAAAGAGAAATGTAGAAGGTGACGCAGAGTCATAAGCTCAGCAAAGTTGTTTGAGCCCACTCCGGGTCCCAATTTGACTTTATATTGTTGGTTTTCACTGATGTGAAGTATGAAGCCCCCCCCACAACCGTTTTGGTTTGAGGCACTATCGAAGAAGGCCCAAGGGACGATTCTGTCAATGATAGGGGGAGGATTTATGCTCCGCACCCTAGAGGGAGTAGGTTCAGGCAGTTCTAGATAAGAGGAGATGATGCTGGCTTCTGTTCTAGCCCAACATACAGTCCGGTTGTCGAAGATATATCTGTTGCGCGCCTTCCAGATATGCCAAGAGACCACCGATGGTAGGTTCAGAAGCTTGGACCGAGAGTATATGCTATACCAGTCTGCCCAAGCGCTTTGTAAGTCTCTGCCGTTCCAAGATCCAGTAAAACCGATAGACGTGGATAGATTTTGCCAGAGATGTCTTATAGCTGTGCATTGCAGGAGGAGATGTACAGTGGATTCCGAATCTGCTTTACACAGTATACACCATGATGGACCATATATCGCTCTATGGATTAAATGATCTCCCGTAGGTACGATATCCTTGAGAGCACACCAGAAAAAAAGTTTGATGTGCGGTGGGGCAGCAAGCTTCCATATATCGCTCCACCATTTAATAACAATTTCAGGATTTTTATGCTGAATAAGAGAGCAGTATCCAGGCTTCGGGGCGTATATGCCATTGTCAGCCAAACACCATACAAGTTCATCAGTCCCCTGTTTTATTCTTATATGCAATTCAGTTAATGCATATATAAATTCCAGCCACTCCTGTTGCCACTGTGGGGGAAGATCAAGCTGCGCAACTGACTTCCAAGCCTGTGCGAAAATATTGGTGTTTTGTTGGTCTGCGATATCTGCAAAGACCTTGATCTCCCATGAATGAAGATGTCTGATGAGATCTCTGCTCAGTATATGCCTTCCCCCACTTCCAATCCAAGGGTCGAGTCTAATCCTACCAAGTGAACCATCATTTATTCTCCAAACCAGGTGGTCTCGAATGTGAGGGAGAGAAAGAATAAGTGCCTTCCACACCGATTAGCAACCTCTAGTCTGCCATGAAGGTAATCTGATCCAGTCAAGTAAACTCTGAGGCCATATGTATTTGTGATATGAAATATGTGCCCAGAGGTTCTGACTAGTCATTAGAGACCAACCCATTTTTGCCGCTATAGCTTGTGCAAAAGAGGGAAGATCTTTGAGTCCCCAGCCACCCCATTTCTTCGGAAGTGCTATCTTTTTCCAACTTATCCAGGCAAAAATTATTTTGTCCTGATTGCCATTCTAGAGATAGCTGTTACAGATCTGTTTTAAGCGCCCTAGAATTCTTCTTGGTATCCATGCCAGTGACATCCAAAAGACTGGTGTGGCTTCTAAGACGGATTTAATAAGACTCAATCTACCAACCCTGGACAAGTATCTGAAGCTCCACATAGTAAGTTTCTTTTCCAGCTTATTAACCAGCCAAACCCAATCAACAATTCTTTGGCATGTGGGTTTGAGCCAGTACCCTAAGTATTTGAGCCCTCTGTCCAATGGATGTATGCAGTAGGGAAAAGCCTGCTGTGCTACTTGAGCTTCTTGTACAGTAGTGCGAGTAAATGTGATAGAGGATTTAGAGTGATTTGCAATCATACCTGTAGCAGAGGTAAAGAGGCGAAGAATATTGTAAAAATTCCTAGAATCCCGAATACTGCCATCCAATAGAATGAGCACATCATCCACGAATAGTAGATGAGTGAGGAATCAATCATCGGAGATCCGCAACCCATGAATGTCTCCGTTCCTTTTAGCCAATGCAATAAGCCTGCTTAATCCTTCCATGACAATGAGAAAGAGCAGAGGTGACAACGGACAACCTTGTCTTAGTCCTCGTTCCGAATGAAAGAATGGTGAGGCTGAGCCATTTATGAGAATGCTGAAGGATGGGGATGTAATGCAGACCATAATCCAAGTGATGTAGCTGTGGGGGAATCCAAGGTGGATGAGCATCATCTTGATGTATAGCCAGCTGACACGATCGAAGGCTTTAGATAGATCAATCTTGAGAATGATGCTTTTGAGATGCTTTGTCCAGATTGAATGAATTGCTTCTTGTGCCGAACCAATAGCTTCATGAATATGTCTAGAGTCTAGGAACGCAAATTGTTGGGGGGCAATATGTCTGGATAGAATCGGTCTGAGTCGGTTGGCTATGATCTTGGATATGATTTTGTACAGGCAGTTGCATAAGGAGATGGGTCTATAATCATCAAAAGAAGATGGGGAATCAGATTTTGGAATGAGCGCAATGAAGGTCGAGTTAATGGCATGATATAAAGACCCCGAAATCCTGCTTTCCTCCACAACCTTCAGCAAATCTTGACCCAGAATATCATAGAAAGCCAGGTAGAATTCAATGGTCCAGCCATCCGGCCCTGGGCTCTTGTCTTTTTTGAACCATTTTAATATACCTTCAAGTTCCCCATAAGTAACTGGAGCATTGAGCTCCTCTACATCATCCTCCTCAACAAATCTCGGAAAGTGTCTAGCTATATTGATGATGTCAGGGAGGTTTGATTCTCGGGGACTCTTATAGAGACCTCTGAAATGAGTTATCCCAAGATGAGCCAGCTTATTGAAGGAGTCAGCCATATCTCCTTCTGGCGTAGGTAATTGCCAAATAGTATTTGACACCTTTCTTCCTTTGGCATAACTGTGGAAAAATTTCGAGTTTTCATCCCCAGCTTGTAACCAGATTGCTCTGCTCCTTAGTCTTAGGGGTTCCTCTCGCTCCTTGAGTATATAAGCCTTCTGGTTTTCCAATTCGATCAGCTGACCCTTATCCTCTGCTGATATGAATCCCAGCCCTCGCTCATTAGTAAGAGCACTCAATTCTGATTCGATATGTGTGAGATGAGTTGTATCTCGGGCATGCTTTTCCTTAGCCTAGTTAATGTAGAGGTGTTTGATTTCTGAGAGATTTTTGCAAAACCCCCTAGCCAAAGATTCTCCTCCATTAATGGGGTGGGCAAGCCAGTAATAAGAGATCATCTTAATGTAGGCCGGGTCTCTTAGACAGGTGTGATTAAACATGAAAGGGGCCTTTGGTTTTTTGCAGGGCCCTTGAATTTCTAAATATATAGGCAAATGATCCGATAAACCTCCCGATCCTACCCATTGCTTGTAATGGTGCAGCTGGTGAAGGAGCGAATCTTTCATGATAAATATGTCCAGTCTACGGGCCAACGCAACATCCCCAACCCTTCTATTTCTCCAAGTCGGAAGGAGTTTTTGCATGGGGATATCTACAAAGTTAGTCTGCTCTAACAGGTTGGTCATATAATCAGTAATAGAATCAATTTGTGCCGCCGATCCCCATGATTCTCTGAACCCTAGTGAAAAATTGAGATCACCACCGATGATAGTCTTGTCCCCTTCGATAAGAGAGAGGTGTAGGAGCCTCTGCCAGAATAGCTCTCTGTGATTACACGGGCCATATACATTCACCACCCTGAGTTCCATGCCTAGGTCAGCTGAAAAGAAGTTCAGACCCAAGTAACCAGTCCTTCCCCACGAGGCATCGACTCTAATAGAGTGGGGGTTAGTTTCGATTGCCAGTCCTCCAGATCTACCGGCAGCATCTAGGGATATAAATGACCAACCTGGAGTCAGAGCTTGAAAGGTTTTGGAGATCTGATCAACAGAGCAAAGAGTCTCTTGTAGCATAATAATATCAATAGATTCAGCCTCAATGAGACGCTTCAAGGCTAGTTTCTTAGGGGCACTAGCCAGCCCTCTGCAATTATAAGATAAGCACTTCATGGAGGAACCCTACGCGGGGTTCGTCCAGCTCTAAGGACCCCACCGATGGTAGATTTCCTCCCAGATACAACCTCCGCTCCAGCTTTCATAATAGCTTTTGAGAGATCTGTTTTCCTACCCCTGGTAGGCATGGGTCCGTCCCCTGACCCAATGATACCGAGACCGGACCGGTGGGACGACGAGTCTGTGATATGAGATCGGGATCGAAGGAAGTATGAGTGAGGAGGAGAATCAACAGATGATGATGGGGGGGGGGGGGATGAGACAAGAGGGCAATGAGGGTCCAGTGGTGGCAATGATGGGCGGAGATGGTACATAGAGAGGGGACTGAGATGGCTGAATAGACGATACAACAGAAATATTAATCTGATCAGAAAAGGAGAGAGAGGGATTAAGAAGAGTAGCCGAGGCTGAAACTGTGCCTGCGGCTGAGCAAGCCCAGGTCATTGGTGGTGGAGTGTGCCTGAGATCGGGATCCACCACTGGTGAGGAAGCCACCGGAGACGGTCCAGCAGAGATTGGACGTGATGAAGTAGGAGAGGCTGGCCTGGAAGGGGCAGGGGTGTTCCTCGGAGAACCGTCTGATTTCTGAATGAGAGGGCATTCTTTGATGAGGTGCCCCACGTTGTGGCATCGCCTGCACCTGAACGGAACACCCTCATAGTCTAGAATCTGGGTCCTGATATGTCTCCCCCACTGTAATGTAATCTTTTCCTCCAGCCCCTCCCGAGTATCTAAATGTACCAATATACGAGCGAGTGTCCTGATTCCGGATTCCACAAATGAGCGATCATGATCTAAGTAGGTGCCTAGAGTATTACCGATCCTGATGAAAACTTCTTCTCGCCAGTACTGTAATGGAAGACCTAGTAAACGAACCCAGATTGGTCCAGCTTCGATTTGTTCACGTTCAGGGTCGAATAGTGGGCTCCATCTCTTGAGGAGGACCGGGGCCATTCCGATATGCCAATACCTAGCCAGAACAATATTCGTGTAGCTTTCTTCAGAAAAATGGAGAGAGAACCATCCCCTTGGTAGAACATGTACTTCTGGCAGATCAATAAACATTCCTCCCCAAATCTCATTCACCTAATGCGACAACTGTTTAGCTATGTATGTCCTGCCCTGGACATGCCCTACCAGCACAGTATTGGCCATAATAGCAAAATCTCCTAAATTCGAATCCTCTCCAAATCGGATGGTGATGTCTTTAGTAGTAGCCTTAATGCACTTCGACTTTTTCTTGCATGAACGGGGAGCTGACAGATGGTCAAACAGGGGGTTTGGTACACCTTCCTGTGGGGAGGTCTTGTCCGGCTTTTACTTGACCGCAGGGGGATTGATGCACCCAGAAGGGCGAGATCCCGCACAGGTAGAGTGCGTCGGGGCCGGATCCAGGGGGTTTACCGATGGATCAAGAAAAATAGATGGTGATAGAGGGTTGAAAGAAGGTGGAGGGGCCTCCGCAGCGGGGGGGTCACATGGAGGCCTAGAAAAGTGCGGAACCGAGCCGTGCTGGAGGAGAGAATCAACGGGCGAAGGGTGATCAGATACTGGGCCAGAAGACGATGAAGGCGGTGCAGACGGTGAGCCAGTTGCAAAGCAGGGATTATGGAATATAACCCTATCCGGAAAAGGTTCATCCAAATAGTCCACCACCTCTGTCTCCATAATGTCGTCCATTGATTCCACAGATCGAGAAGCGAATGAGACGGGTGTCAGCGACGGTGAGGAGTGCAGGGAGCAATGCGCAGAACCGAGATGGGCTTCAGGAAAGAGAACGGAAGCCCTAGACTAACCCTGACCTTCACGAGCGCGACCCTCCTTTCCTCTGGCTCCCAGTTTAACTGAGTTAAATTTAGTTAAACTAGTTCCAATTGATGGAGGAATTAGTGGGAGATCTAATAGTTGGGTGTAACCAACACTGCTCAACTAGTAAACTGAAGATTCACTCATAATTAACTCATGCATGTCAGATCAGAGAAAGACCCAATTGAGATTGGAGTTGAGGGACAATGTACTATTAGATATAAAATCATCTAAATTAAACCAATGGTGCATGCTATCAGAGGAAAGCCTATGAGGGATTGTGCAATTATGGATGAGGAATTTCCCAATTGAATATGGGTTAATTCCCTAGGAAAATGCGCAAGGAAATAGGAGCTTGGCAGGCAACATATTTGGCTGGAGCTTGTTAGTGAAGCAGTGAGACAGATTGAGATAGTGCAGAGATTGCTCGGGCTTGAGCAAAGCATTGTAATCTTCTCATATTTTCTGATTAATGAAATATATAGATAAAAAGGGTTTTTAGCTATGGCTTTCCCCATGAAATTATTGTGTTATGTGTGATTGAATTCTTTCTCTTTTATGCTTCGTGATTTCACCGATCATTTATTGTTTCCGCTGATGAGTAGGGTAGATTCAAATAAATTGTTTTAGCATATTACAATATATAGTTTGAATATATAAGGAATTTCTACATAGGATACCACCTTTATCACTTACTTGTGGATCTTGTACACGCCTGTTGGGGAGGAACCGTTCCCATCTATTTTTTTCACTTCTAGTTACTTTAATCATTGTTTTTTTATTGATTTTTTAGTACCCAACTCTAAATCCTTATCAAATTGCTTAGAGCAAATATTATTTGTTTTCCTTCCTTCTTTCCTATGTGGCCTATTACAGGTCATTTTGTCACATCTTCTCAAAAGGCCTAAAAACCTGATCAATCAACATCCTTGAACACTTTGTTACTATCCCTTTGCAAGTCCCTAAGCACCACCTCTCCAAAAAGTCCAAGTTTCTAGGTCAATCGACTACAAACAATGTTTTTAGCCCCAACGCACCCAAAATAATTGTCTACCTGCAATGGTTGCAAGTTGCATAATTGAGCACCTGCACTGATAAGTGCATGCTGGTCAACTCTGCAGGTGCGATGGTACTAGAATTTCAGGAAAATTAAAAAATATTTTCGAATATTCTCCTTCCAGAAGCTTCTAAGGTGGTTTTAACCATTTAACATGGATAAAGATCTCAAATTCCTACTCTAGAGGTTTTATCTCTTATCTTTTGATCTTATCCTCCATATGTGGATCTCAAGCCTAGATTGGTAAATCCTGAATTGCCACTTTTACCCTATAAATCTATTACCTCCCATAGAGTCTGGGTTGGCTTTTGGAGTGCCCTTATGTTGTTGCTTTGAGCTTAAGGAATCATCATCCACTTATGCATTAGGGTTGAGTTTGAAGGTTTGATTTGTGGCAAGTAAGGAAAAGACAACTGGGGAGACATTTACAAAGTCAACATCTATAAATGGTTGTAAATCTCTCCTTTATTCATTAATACAAAAAGTACTACCTTTTCATATAATTGCATCATGTTGATGCTTATGTATTTCAATGCCATGTTAACTCATTGATTAGAGACAATGGATTATGTTATGCATATATTGTAGTTCTCTTGCTTGTTTTAGTCAATGTTGCAAGTTCCATTTATAGCACGTGGAGCTAGAGTTGGAGCTTACAAGCGAAGAGAGGAGGAGGACTTACTACAGATTCCATGTAGGTCTCTTTTCCGTATTCTAATCTCTCTAAGAAAACATATATCTTTGTTTCCTTTATTGTTCTAGATTATACCACTAGATCTAGCGAGTTCATTTTTGTTTGTAGAAGTGAATTTTCGACATAACATGACCTTTCGAAAGGAATATAACAAACCATACTGCTTCCAAATAGATCCTCATATAGTGGAACAAACCAAATAGGGTTGATGGAGGTCATTTGGGAGAGAAGAGCTTTCTTTTCTTATGATTTTTCTTTCTCTAGAACTAGCATAGGGATTGGGACATCTTCAAGTGGGGGCATACCTTCTTCTTCCTCTTTCTCTTCTGGGAAAGCTTCCTTCTCATGAAAATCTTTATAATTTTTGTAATTTTCCTCTATATTTTCCAGTCCATTTAGGACTTCAAACAAAATTTTGAGAGGGATTTTATGCCTAACTAGCAAATTCACTGAAGAGCAATCCCCTAAAGGGTGTTGAGGGGGAAGCAATACCTTAGGACTAATATGCTTCTTAGGGGCATGAGGGGGAATTTTTGGCATTCAAGGACCTCTTTTTCTCTTGGTAGTCTACCAATTATATCCCTCTTCCTTATGGGAGGGAGCATGCAAAGATTTTGAATAATTTTTGGCAAAATGACCATATTCATGACAAACCTTGCATTTGAAGGGAAACTGGTCGCATTCAACTTCTTAGAGGAAGGCCTAATTATCTAAAGATATTTGTGTTGCTAATGGAAGGCCTTTGTCCAAATCAACTTCAACACAAATGCTAACACAAGAAAACATCCCATTCTTGGGTTCTGCTATGTTTATATACTTTCCCAACGCATTTCCAATATTTTTGAATATTTTAGCATTCCAGTAGTGAAGAGGGAGGTAGGGGAGTTTTACCCAGACATGAATAGTATAAGGAACATCATTTTCATGGATAAAATATGGACTCCATCTATCTAGATATAATCCTTGAGCTCCCATAAAATAAGGGTTGCTTCTGAATATCAAGTCTTTGTTAAATTTATATTCAAAGTAAAAGGTAAAAAAACCCCTTCCACAAAAGGAGGCTGACTTTTCCTTTAATGAAAGGCCTCTAGTTCTTATCTAACTAGTGATTTACTAATTAAGGGCTGGCCAAATCCTTGTGAATTGGCCCACCAAACCTTGTGTTGATTTTCTTAGTGCAATTAGGGTTAACACAATATTTATGAAATTTTGATAATTACTTTTGATGTAGGTCTTCTTATAACCTATTCCAATATATCATTCAACAATTATACTTTAGAAATTCAAATTCAACCATAAAGAACAATGGAACAATAGATATCACAACACATAAAAGAAAAAAATATTTATCCTGGGAAAACCCACAAAGGGGAAAAACCACACAACCTTTTCAACAAAGAAATTCTTCTTGCTTAATGAGAGACACACCTAGACCTATGGTCAAACTTGGTCTTCTCCTCCAAGTCAAGTCACCCAATCTGATCATGCACTTTGCTCTGCCTATCTAACCTAAAATTTTAGCCCTCTTACAATAGCCAGTTGCCCTAGAAATTTCGGCCCTACAATAGTTACCCCTGTAATCTAGAAATTTGGGGCCCTTGCGACAATTACCCCCAAAAAATGCAAACCAGAAAGAGAGATACTAATCCATGCATGTGAGTTTTAAGAGAGAGAGAAAAGAGAGATTTTATCCTCCTTATTAATCCTATTTCATTTTGCTTGTTCTTTTCTTGCTTGTACAAAAACTAGCTTATGTGAGAGAATGTGAATTCCCAAATGGAGGAGGTCGAGCTACCTTTATATAGTAGAATGTTTTAGGTGAATGGAAATGTCTCTTGGCTAGGGTCAACTTGACTTGGAGGGAAGTCAACTTGCCACTTTTGAAGCCAAAATTTATATTTCAAAAATTCATATTTTCATCTTAGAAAATCGTAATGGGACTTTGACTCAAAATATTTTTTTTCTTTGACTCAAGCATTTACAAATATGCTTTTCAATGATAAATACAATTACATAAGTGAACAAATGTAAATTATGAAGACTGACCATAGTTACAAATTCAACACTCCTTATCTAGGGAGGTATTCATAATAATTGTCATAGGTGTTCTCAAATCAAGCAGATCTCTCTAAAGAAAAAGGTTATCCATCATTACCAACATCATCATCTATCATCAACATCCGCTAGTGGCGATATCTGGGGTAGTACCAAACCGATGGTAATTTCATCAACATATCATGACTCACTCCTCCAGAGTGATTGGTCCTCAAAACCCATGGACTCTACATAGGCCAAAATGTTGATACCCTCAACTAGTAAGTGCTCACTCACCTTTCCTGGTGATCACTCTGGGCCAAGACCTCACTCAACCCCTTCCTGATTAATGATCGGGTCTAGATGCTGAAAGAACCTCACTCTGCCCTACCCATTGTGTGATCAGGGTCTAAGACCTCACTCCAACCTTCCTAGTGTGTGATTAGGGTTTAGATGTTGAAGGACCTCACTCCAACATGCTTGGTGTGTGATTACGGTCCAAAACCTCACTCCACCATTCCTAGTGTGTGATCAGGGTCCTCCTCCAAGAGACACTCACTGAAAACTACCCATTGAGCCCTTTGGATCTCTTGGACCCATTCTCCTTTTTGAGAGAATGTCCATCTGTGTTATAGACATATCAACACTTCCTCTCAATGAGAAGGGTAATCTACATGAGCCCCAACTTGTCTCTAAAGTACATGAATTTGTCTCTCTGCAATGATTTCGTCAAAACATTAGTTGGCTTCTCATCAGTGGATATGTACTCAAGCCTTATCACTCTCCTTTGCACCATGTCACAGATGTAGTGGTACTTTATCTCAATATGCTTCGACATGTCATAAGACACATGATTCTTTGAGAGCTTCACAGAACTTTGATTATCTCAGTATATCACTGTTGGTTCTAACTCTTGGTTGAACAATCCTCCAAACAACTTTCAGAGCCATACTACTTTGGTATAAGCCTCATTGGCTACAATGTACCTTATTTCAACAATGTTGAGTTCAATCGACCTCTGCTTCTTGCCCATCTAGGATATCATAGTGGATCCAAAAAAGAAGCATACTCTCGAGATACTCTTCCTATCCTCAACACTTCCTCCCTAATCAACATATGTGTATCGATGAAGCTCTACATCCTTGTTTGCAACAAATCTAAAGCCATAATTCACTGTACCACACAAATATCTCAAAATGTGCTTTGTTGCAATCTAATGCTCATGTCTTTGTTCAACCTGGAACTGCCTCAATGTGTTCACAACAAATCATATGTCCCGCTTGGTGTTAACCAAATACATCGATGAACTAATCAACCGCCAGTACATAGATGGATCTACCAATTTAGAGATGGATCCTCTTAACTTCTTCAAGTTAGTCAGCATGGGAGTCACTGCAGATTTGCAATCCATCATACCAAATCTTTGAAGGATCTCTAACACATATTCTCCTTGACGAAGGAAGAATTTGCAAGGTTCATGCCATACTTCTAATCCCAAGTAATAGTGCACCAACCCAAGATCCTTCATATCGAACTCAAAAGCTAGCTGCTTCTTACACTAAATGATAAGACGTCTAATACCTATAAAAAACAAGTCATCAAAATATAATAATAAGATCGCAAGTTCATTTCTTACAACCTTAAAGTAAAGGTTTGGATTGACTTCTCTCTTGGTAAATCCTAGTCTCGTCAAATAGTTGTCAATATGATCATACCAAGCTATTAGATCTTGCTTGAGTCCATACAAGGTCTTCTTCAACCTACAAACATGAGATTCATTTCCATATACCTCAAAGCCTTGAGGTTTCTCTATGTACATTTCTTCCTCAATCACACCATTGAGGAACACAATATTCACATTAATGCAATTTCCATCCCAACAAATAAAAAAGAGAAATGACGGATCTGATATAAGTGTACCAAACAACTGGGGCAAAGGTCTCATCATAGTATTCTCCCTCTTTATGGGAGAATCCAATAGCCACAAATAGTGCCTTGTATTTTCCAATACTACCATATGTAGGATGCTTAATCTTGTATATCCACTTGGAAGTCACAACTAACTTCCCTTTAGGCCTTGACACAATATCCTAGACATCATTATTCATGATCAATGGGTACTCTTAATTCATCGCTTCCTTCCACACCTGTTGGCTAGTTGCTTCCTCATATGTGGAAGTTTCTTCATCACTAAGTTTTTTCATGAGATCTGCATAGTTGGAGAACCTCTTAGGTTTCTTTACCTCTATAGATGTTCCATCAAGAGTTGTGTGTCCTTTTGCCTCTTCTAATATGGATTTAAGCCATGTTGATCTCTTCTTTATCCCTAGAACTATGACTGGTTATGATGGATCTTGAGACCCTTCTGGCCTCCTAGTACATTATATAGAACACAAATGTTCCTACCTTAAGGCCTCCTGCTTCACTTCATCTAAGGAATCTATGTAGACTTCCTTATACTTCCAATATGCCGCTTTCTCATCAAAGGTGACATCTCAACTGAACTCAATCTGTTGCTGCTTTGGAATGTATATTTTGTAAGCCTTTGATGATTCATTGTATCCAACAAATATGCATTTCTTTCCTAAAGGCTAAATCTTTTTATTTTTATCCTTAGGAACATGAATATATAAAGGACAACCAAAGATCCTCATGTGACCAACCTATGGCTTCCTTTTAGAGAAAGCTTCTTTAATAGTCATATATTCTAGAACTATATGAGGACTTCTATTTTGAATGTGCACAGTTGTATGTGATGCTCCCCCCCATAATAACAATGGAAAGTCCAAATCATGCAACATGGCTTTGAAAAATTCTCCAATGGATCTATTCTTTTGTTCTACCAAACCATTATGTTGTGGCTTATATTGGACAATCAACTTCCTCTTAATCCCAACATGCTTGTAGAAAGCAACAAGCTCCTTTTAGGTGTATTCTCCTCCATTATCAGATCTTAGTATCTTGATATTTTTTCTTTTCGAGTTTTCGACTTCAACTTTGAATTCTTGGAACTTTTAGATAGAGAAGGAATGATTTGTTATAGAGTCAAATACCTCATCCTTAGTCTTTAACAGATCTATCCATGTCTTATGGGAGAAATCATCAATAAATGTCACATACTACAATGAACCACCAAGCGATTTCATAGGATTTAGACCACATATATCAATATGAATCAAGTCCAAAGCTTCCTTAGGTCTGTTGTCATTGTTTGGAAATGGTTTCTTAATGTTCTTCCCAAGGGTACAACCTTTTCATATATCATCATTCTTTATCTGTAGTTCAACAACCATCGACACTTTGAATCAACTCAGGAAATGCTCTAAAATGAAGATGTCCATACCTTTTATGCCATATATCACTTGTATTTATCTCATCATGTACTAATGCTTGACCTAATTGACTCATAAGTCTATATCGTCTTCCATCACGAATCACAATGGCCCTAACATCATCTATACTAGAGCCCTTGGACCAAACAAGTACTTTTCCATCCACAAAAGCAACTTTATCTTTTTTATCTTATAAATAAGAGCAAAAGGCAAGATTCTTTTTCAAATCTGGTACATAGAGAAAATTGGTGGGATGTAGATTGTTCCTAGATTCCAGCTCTATGGATGCCTTTCCAACTCCTTTGAATGCATAGTTGTTATTGTCTCCTAATTCAACCTTTTGAGGTAACTTCTTTTTTATCATGCTTGAAATATTCCCACACTCTCCAATCACGTGCCTTGATGCTCCACTATCCACCAGCCACATGTCATCATCATTTACAAAGGAACTTGTCAAGAGAGAATAGTAAAATAAATCATTTTTACCTTTCACCTTCTTTGTTTTTTTGTCTTCAACATTTGTTGTAGAAGCATATTGCGTTCCTTTTCTCTTTTTTTTATTAGCCTTGTTAGGACAATCTCCCTTGAAATTTCCATATTCATAACAACCATAACATTGGATCTTTGATAAGTCTTTCTTCTTCTTAGAGGAAGAAGATCATTTTCTTGAGTTCTTGTGTTGAGGTTCAAACTTCTTCTTTCCCTTGTTCTTGAAACAAGCTGCAAGGGCTTGAACTTCCTCATCTTGATGATCTCTAGTCATCAATATTGTTTCTTCTTGAGCACATGATGTCCATAGTTGTTCAAATGTATAAGCTTCCTTCCAACTACTTATACCTGCTGCAAAAACATCCCATGATCTAGGAAGACCATTGAGTACTATAATCACTAGTTCTTGATTAGAAATGGATTCTCCAATTGCTTGAATCTCATCTCTTATTTGAGAAGTCCTTACAAAGTAAGAAGCCACAATGTTGTCATTAGTGATTCGAATTGGATCATTATATTGTTTTCCATCCATCTCGATGCATTTGGAGTGGAAAAAGTGGAGGAATCAGCTCACAAGACTGTTTTTACTGACGAGACCCAGTTTGGTGAAACAAGGTTTGAGACCTTCTGGGAGCGTTTTGAGGAATCAAATGAAATTTTTTGGGGGTAAAACTTTTCCAATTTATCGCAACACATTTTCATGTTATTTGACACACAAAGACCTTTCCAACGACAAGAAGCACATCAGTTAGAGTCCGTATGCAAAAGTTATGCCACTTAGAAGTTGACTTTCCTGTTTTCACACCTATAGTTTCGGAGGACGTCAACCCCCATTATTCATGGAAAAGGGGCTAGCCATGTGTTTGTGATGTAAAAGTCTCTAGAAGAGTCTATTTTACAACTCTAGTTAAGAGTTGATGTAGTCAAACTTAACCACTAGTAGGCTATTGGGTTGTGTTATAACTGAGCAACTAGGAGGAAGAGGCATTCCATTCTTTCGAGAGAATTTTGCTCCATAGCTGAGAAAAGATAGCTAGGAGAGATGGGAGGTAGATCACATAGAGAGGATCTATGCATAGTAGCAGTACACGAGCCACAAACATTACTTCTTTCTACATGCAACCATTTTTCCAAACAGAGAAAGAGAGCGAAGCGAACTCACATTCCAGTTGGGTTTTCCCTTGAAAGGGTTTCCCAGAGATCATATCTCGTGTCTTGTGTGTGTGTGTGTGTGTGTGCTTATTTCTTCGTTCTCTACTTTTCTGCATAATTTCCTTTCATGTATGCACTAATTACAGTTAAATCCACAAATCTTAAAGTTTAATAAACTATAATAATGTGGAATTTTCAGAGTTTTAATATAATATTATTAGATATGTTGTGACGAACTATCCAGTGGAATATCCATGACAATTTACGAATCAATTAGTCATCCTTGTATTTTGAAATTCATTCTTCAAGCTCATTAATTGACCAACGCTCTTGATAATGTAGAGATTCATTAAGGCACCATACATCTTCTTTAAAGTATAAAGTTTTGCAATGTAGGGAAGAAAATGATCCCTAATGGAGTCTACTATAAATGTTCATAGCATTGATGTCACCCTCTTTGAACCTTTATTTTCCAGTATCATCTTTTGATTCAACAACCTTTCCTTTCACAATGTCCAAAACCTTATTCTTGGCAAGAAGAATATCTACTCTAACTTTCCAAGCTTTGAAATTTTATGCTCCCTCTAGATTGTTTTCATATTTCATGGAAGAAGCCATATGAATCAATCTGAAAGAAGGACTTGCATAAAATTCTCTCTAGGGTTTTGTCAAGGTGATCTCAATGTTCCCTTTTTCCTTCACCAAAGATCTGATACCATGTTGTTTTTCTTAGTGGAATTAGGGTTAGCACAATATTTCTCGATTCCTGATAATTACTTTTGATGTAGATAATCTTTTAATTTATTCCAATATATCATTAAGAAATTATGATTTATAAACTAAACCATAAATAATAGTGGAATTATAGAGATCACAACACACAAAAGAAGACAATATTTACCTTGGTAAAACCCACCAAGGGGAAAAACCCAATAACCTTTTCAATAGAGAAATTCTTCTTGTTCAATGAGAGACATATCTAGACCTATGGTCAAATTTGGTCTTCTTCTCCAAGTCAAGTCACCCAATTTGATCCTGCACTTCGCTCTACCTGTCTGACCCCTAATTTCGGCCCTCCCGCAATAACTAGTTGCCATTGAAATTTTAACCTACAATAGTTGCCCCGGCAACCCAAAAATTTCGCCCCCCTGCAACAGTTGCCCCAGAAAAATGCAAATCAGAGAGAGAGAGAGAGAGAGAGAGTAATCCACATGTGTGAGTTACAAGAGAGAGAGAGAAGAGAAATTTCAACCTCCTTATTCATCCTATTTCATCCTTCTAGTCCTTCTTTTGCTTTCTCATAAACTGTCTTATGTGAGAGAATGTGAATGCCCAAATGGAGGAGGTCGAGATGCCCTTATATAGTGGTTTGGCCTCAGACAATAGACATGTCTAAGCACTAAATTTACTTGGAGGGAAGTTGACTTGTCACTTTTGGAGCCAAAATTTACATTTCAAATTTTCAAAATTTCAAAATTTCATCTTTAAAAAGTTGCAATGGGACATTGACTCAAAATAAAATTGTCTTTTACTCTAGCATTTATAAATATGCTTTACAATGATAAATACAATTACATCAAGTGACCAAATGTACATTATGAAGACTGACCACAATTACAAATTCAACACCATGATCCACCAACCAAAACACCATAGTTTGTGATTTTGCAACATTTTCCATGATTTTTGGAATCTCTTAGGTTTTCTTCATGAATTTGGTAGGTCGGAACATAGGGATTCTAGATCGTGCTAATATAAGAACGTTAAACACATCAATGTCAAGGTCTGAGGGGGGAAAATAGTGAGGTGGGAGGATGGGAGTGGGGTGGCGACAGGTCCCCCAGAGCCAGACATCATCAGGGATTGTACGGGGTCAGCTAGGGTTTTGGAGGTCTAGAGTTGAGAGTGAAGTTTTGGCAAGACATCCATTCTCAAATACATATATTTTCCCCCCAGGAAAAATCATAATTTTATTAATGAAAACAAAATTACATGTTGCATATGCTTACAAATCATTCAATCATTACATTATAAGCTAGTGTTCACATAGCCAAAAAATTTAACTTTGAAATGGAGATAAGCATTATGCTTTTCTCCATTTTTCCTTTTCTACCTTTCGCCATTCTCCTTGGGATGGAGTGGTCGATACAATTGCTAGCTGGGATCTGTCATTCTTTCTTGGATTTTCCTTATCTGAATACAAGCTATCAGATACATGATGAAGTTTGGAAACCCCCATCTCCTTTGCTTTAGTAATGGTTACCTAACTTGATGAGTGTGTTGGGGTTCCTAAGTCTTCGTGATTTACTCCTCCCTTTTCTACATTGTCTTATGGAATCTGGGTGCCTTCACTGGTAGGGGGCACCATTTCTTCATCGTTCTCTTCTTCTACAGGTTGCTGATGTGGGAATTGCCATCCCTTGGGTTGCTTTCCTGGTTTCTTCTTCCTTCGAGGCACATTCTTGTTACCAGGACATGAGTTTTGTAAATGTCCTATTTACCAGCATGTTTGACATTTAAATGTCGTGTTCTCAAGATCTAGAAACTGT
The DNA here is from genome assembly GCA_000404065.3 of Pinus taeda. NCBI lineage: Eukaryota > Viridiplantae > Streptophyta > Pinopsida > Pinales > Pinaceae > Pinus > Pinus taeda. The sequence goes on from APFE031395463.1 coordinate 156,244, forward strand.
GTCCAACATTGATTGTTATGTGTAAGGAGAATATGATCCGGTAATCCTTTGCTGAGATCCACCTCCACACAAATTCTGGTAAAAGTGAAGATTTGTTCTTCGATTCTTTGTGTGTCCGCCTTAATGTATCTCCCTAAGAGGTTCCCAATGCCTTCAAGCACTTTATGGTGCAAAAAATATAGGGGGAGATTATGCAATCTTACCCATACTAGAATTCTTGATACCACCATTATATTGGCATCGAAATCGGGGAACCATGGGGTGACAAAAAGTTCTGCAGAACCCCAAAACCATGAGCCTTCTCATAGTACATATTCGCATTTCTATGATGAGGCAAAATTTACTATGAAAAATCCCTTGGAGCAGAGGTGAATCTCACAATTTATTGACCAAGTTTTGAAACCCAGTGAAAAAGATCCACTGGTTTTGGCCAGAAATCGTTGGACCTACATATAACTGCTTGTGATTCATAGGTGGTGCATAGATTAGTTGTTTCTGTAAGATCTACAGTCATAATTGGTATTTGATTCAGTTGCTCCACTATATAGGGACTAGGTAAATTGTGTGCATGTTCTGGTTTTGTTGAAACTCTAGATTTCCCTTTTAGGATGTCTTTGAACGAAATACCACCATATCCTAGTCTTTGATTTGATTATGATCCTTTGGGGAGACTAGATCCAGATACACCTTTTGTTCCCTTTGGATTGCTTGGACTAGGGGAACCTCCATGAAGTCGTAGATTTAATATGATGGTGGATGATGACAAAATGTTGTACTCTTGTATTCTTAGTGCATCCTGCATCGGTTTGGCTTCGTAGACAAGGATTTGATAGTGCATCGGAATACCCAGAAAGTGCATAATTCTTTGCTTTAGATGGAGGACGTTCTCAAAGGCCCAAACCTAGAATATAATTGATTTTCATTATGGGGTTTTAATAAATATTTGGAATGTTGTGTTGTTTCCCTGATTTGACTCCCATTTATGAGGTACACGCAAATATTTTCTATATCGATTATGAGGTAGGGATCTGTGAGGCGTGGGAGTGCTAGATTTGGAGAAAAATCACCTTGACGAAAATCCAAGACACTAGCCAACACTACCCTATCCTTCAAAGAAGATCCTCCTTTGTGTTTTACCTATGAGACCTCAGATCGATAGAGGGAAACACCAAATAGACGATGGGCTTATGGATCTGGTCAGAGCAGGGGCTGATCTACCAATTGGATGCCTAGATATGTTAGACATTGGCCCGATCTCTGCCTTATGCCTCAAATCAGGAAGGGAGATGCCATCTTTGGCTAATGTCGATGCCTATCAACCACTGGGGGATCGTAACTTGGTCCATGATGGATTCAAACGATTATTTGATTTGCAGTTACCGTGTACACGTCTTTAGATCTTCTATGGAGACGTCATTCTCCCATCCTGCGTTCTCCATTGACGACTAGATCGTGCTTGGGTTGGGGAGCGGCGTCATCGCAGAAATGACACTCATAAACCCTTGCCATAGACGAAATCCTTCCCCAAACCTTCCGAATAGATGTTATCCTGATAGAAACTTAAATAAAAATATCTCTACATATCTCTATATAAAAATCCAATATATACACTTTATATAAAAGCTACTATATAAAGAGATTAAAACAATGACATCAACTTTAAATATGATAGTTACAAAAAAATATTGTACCAATTAATATATCTTAATAATAATATAAATTGTATTTTACATACTTATATTTGTATAAGTTGTATTGACTTGAATGAGGTTATAAGCAACCTAGGTTCACTTTAAAATGATTCAAAAAATTACACATCAATATATTTGATCTCTCACCTTGCTTGATAGATTCAAGCTTAAAATGGATATAAGTTGGTTTAATAAATGGATTGTTGGGATTGATTTAGTTAGATTTCACCATTAAAAAAAACATTAATTTAGATTTATTTGAAAACAAGAAGAGACAATTATGATATGTGAAGGAACATGAATATTGCATTAGAATCACAAGTGAAGAGTTGTGTAGGATTGCACTTGTAATGACAATATACCAAGTTATTTTGGAGTTTCAATGCTTAACATTGTAGTTGTATAATCACCTTTGGATATTAATCTTTTAAAAATAATTAAAAAACATTACGTGCACACACACACACATACACACACACACACATAATATGATGATGATGATTAGTGTACATTGAGACTAGAACTGGTATATTAACCTTAAGAAAAGTGAGAGATTACTTATATTTTTTAAGAATATTATTTCTATACTCAAAAGATGCCAAGATGACTGTAATTTTAATGACTTAAGAAGTTAGGAATGCCAACATTGTGACAAACATTTTTAAATTAAAGGGTCATCTTGAGTGGACCTAGTGGTTAAGAGCATGTGTTTCCTACTAAAAAATCACCGATTCAAATTAAGAGGGGATCGAGTATGTACACCTTACTAGTAAAATATTCATTTTATTAAGTGTTAAACAAACCTATATTACATGATAAATGAATAAATAAGAATGTGTGTGTGTGTGTGAGAGAGAGAGAGAGAGAGAGAGAGAGAGAGAGAGAGAGAGAGAGAGAGAGAGAGCAAATGGGTAGTTTTGTAATTTTGAATATTTATTTTCATATTCAAATTTGAAAAGCATTCAAAATAGGTGTAAACCTAAAATTTTAACTTGTTGGATGAAATGTCAAATACATTAATTCATAATGTAGTAATTAGTAATAAAATTATCCAACCTCGGATGGAGTGATAATTACGAATTCAGAGGGGGTGGATTGCTACCTCCCCACCCTGCTAATGAGTTGGGGGATGCGGCAACATGCCCCTTGTGAGTTTAAATGTATGTGTTTGCAAATATTATAACTATTGCACATGTTTTGATGAAGTGATGACACAATTCATTTGGTGGTGTGATCAGGCAATTTATGCGTGTGGAGAGGGAGGTCATAATTAAGAATTTTGCACCATTAAATCTCTAGACATACGCAAAGGTCACAATTGTGGGCAGAGGAAGACAATGTCTAGCAAGGAATTCAGATGCAAGAGTGGAAATTGGGATCGAGTGGTGTTGGTTTTGGAGTGGCCATGAGAGACCATGTTGTGATGTAGAACCATGCACCCAATTGCATGCACTTCAGAGAGTGGATATTACCCATCTCCAGGCTTGGTGAACTTATTTGGAAAGAGGTTGTTCTTTTGAGGTGCTTCAGTAACAAAATATTAGAACTAATTTGGTTAGTTTGTAGGCAGCTTGGCAGAAATCTTGGGCAAGGAGGGAATTCATCGTTGTTGTTGTTTTTTTTTTTGTCTTTTGATTATGGTATTTGAGGTGGATCTTTCACTTTCTTTTATTATGTGTTATCTGGTTTTTATCTTGGGTCCATCACTCTGCTAGTGGCAATGCTTTTTCTTTTTAGCTTGCTATCCTGGATCTGTTCTACCTCTTAACTGTGGTATAATGTATATATGATTTTTTTGTGGGTTATCCATCATCTTAAGGCTAAATGTTGGGTGGGACTCTAGTGGTTGAGGGTGTTTAGTTTTTTTAATGGTCGTGCTTGGTTTTTTCAGACAATGGTTTCAAAGCTTCTAATTCCTATTGGTTGTGTCTTAATGCCAACGTGGTGTTTTTGTTATTATTGTAATTAGCCCGGGGCTTGGAGGAGGGTTTGGGGGGGGGGGGGTGTGTTCTTGGTGGCTAAGGGTATTTAGCTTTGTTTTAGGTAGTCCTTTACCTATTCCATTAGTGGAATTGGCCCCTCCCCCCCCTTGGTTGTGTTATAGTGTTTGCTTTGAGTGCAGGATGGTATCCCCACAAACCTATAATTTGGTGTTGGAAGGAACATTGGTGGCTAGGGGAAATAGAGTTAATTTCGAACTTGTGCCTGACTGTCACAATTTTCCTTCTGGCTGGCCCTTAGGTAATCATCTCTTGGCTATTAGAATGAGTAGTTGCAAACCCATCAGTGTCTTTAGTGCTACAATTGGTCAATGTGGAATGTGGTTAGAATTAGTGTATCTAGTTCGTTAGTTCTCTAAGTCATGCTAGCGAGCTTGAGTCATAAGTTGAGCAACTTATTACCAAGAGCGAGCCCAACAGGGACATACTTGAATGCATCATCAGATTGAAGATTTTTCCTCTTGTTATCAAAAGCTCACACCCACCCACATATAAGCAAAATTCACCAGAACAAAGGGGGAAGCATCTTCCCATAGGACCCCCCTCTCACACACAAAGGTTCTTACTGAATGGGCAGATTAGATCCTAGATATGCGGTATACCAATATATGCAAATAATGGATCTTTACTGTAAAATGATTTTTCTAATAGGGCAGACTCTTATGAACTGTCATGAAAATCACATGGACATTCTTCACTCCCTTGAGCACTTGCATAGGCACCTAAGGTATCTTGATCAAAGGATGGAGAATATTAAGCAACATCTCAGCATCCCCCCAATGACAGGAAAAACTTTAGAGGCCCTAGAAGCACCCATCCCAAGTGCAGACTCATATTCAGACCCCTCAACTCGATTGTGATATGGTTTTGATTTGTGATCTCATATTCGTAGTTACTTTTGTACAATGTCAGTTAGGGCAATGTTTTAGTTTTAATTTGGTTAATTTTATCTCTTTTAGTTCCCAAATGTCACTCTCCTCCTTAAAGAGAACCTATTTTTCGTTATGGTTTGGTCTCCCTTATAAGAGACTAACCTAACCTTTGTAATCCTCTATAAAAAAATCCTTATTTTTACAATTAATAAAATTTATTCCAAAAAAATTAATAATTAATAATCCTGGTTTTTACAGTTAATAAATATTTAAAAAAAATGGTATCCCTATAATATAGCTAAAATGATTATATATATATATAAAATACAATTAAATTTTATTATAAATGCTTTGAATATTAAATGCGGAGACCGTTGAGAGTTTCTCTCGAGATATAAATCTTTTATAAACTCTTCACAATTCCAAAAATAAATATTCCTCCCATTTTGACACATTACAACCATTATTGTCATTTCTTAACCTAAAAATAGGTGTTATGAAATTAAGTAATTAATTTTCTTATAATAGTTAACTTAGTTATGATGGCATTCCAAAGTCTTGAAATAATGATTAGTGGATATATAGAACTCTTTATTAATGGGAAGCAAAGATTAAAAAACATTATCTAAGATATCATGTTCCCTAGGTAGGGTGTTAGTCTAGAGAAAACTAGCTATCACGTTGCGAGAGTGCTTTTCCCTCGTAGCACCAATTGTTTATTCAACAAATAGAACAAATATTCAAACTCAGAATCTGTTCATAAAGTGGGCCTCACAATGCTAAGCAACATCTCCCTTTCGGGGTGGTGATAAACTATGATACATATATGGCTAATATATGTATCATATATATGGGTGACAAAAGTGAACATAAATACCCCACTTTTCAAATATTTCTCCCTTTTTGAGGTCATGATGATTTTTTTTTAAAGCTATTTTTTTTTTTTAATTATTAGTGTTAGAACACAGAACAAGAGTTCACTAATACAATAAAATTATAAATAAATAAATAAATATAATTAATTTATAACAACAATTTTATGGTTTTTTATAATAGTTTAAAGTGATAAAATTTAGCATTATAAAACATGTTTTCTATAAATCTAAGATAAAGTAATTTTCTACACCTCCAATATAAGATGCCAAATTTAGGTGGTGGGGAGTTATGAGGGAACGATGGAGTGCATTAGGTTTTCGCTACTCATTGTAGTTGAGGAGATCACTGATATTGGGGTTGCATCTCTTGACTAGAGCGTTGGAGGATAGATTTGGAACCCTTGTAATGTGCCGGATGGGATATGACTCCTTGGGAACTCTCTTTGCTCACATTCGAAAACCAGATTTGAATCAACCATCGATTGTGAAAGGGACAATTTTGTTTGTTTTGTTTTTTTTAATTTGTTGTTTGGGTTTAGATCTGCACCATCACAAATATGATAACATTCATTTAGATCTTCCTTCAACGATCTAAGTGAGTGGATCTCCGCATTGGTGATCACACACTCTGGGAGCCCTGAACAAATTGCTGGTGGTGCTAAGAAAGTTGTCGCAGAGGCCCAAAACGCGCATGCCTTACGGGAAGGACGATTAGACTGTTCAAGGGTAAGCCGATACACTCCATATCTATTTTCATAGAGGCCGGATGAAATAAATCCGAAGGTTTCTTTGCCTTTGTCTTTTGTCACAACAGTTCCACCACAAGAACTCAACCGAAGGACCGAAAACAACAGAATGATATCCATTATTGAGGCAGTGCATCCCATAAATCTTAAATCTCCCTTGCTGGATATCGGATCTCTACCCATCTTGTGCACAACAAGTTGCAGACAAGATAGATCAGGATTAAAATAAAGGCTTTTGGACCTTTTACGTCAGATCTACTCTCAAATACAATAGATCCCAGAGTATTAAGGAAATCGTAGCTGATGGTTATGCCCCCATTGCAGTCTCTGCTACAGACAACAAAAACGTCATATGACACTGAACCGGAACCCAAAAAGTATGATCCCCTAGATCAATAAGAACATAACTTTTTCCAAATTCTTTTAAAAACCCTTGATGGTAAATCAACATTAGTTTGGGTGAAGACATCTGATCAGGTTTTTCAAATCAAGCAGATATCAAGCATAACATGGGCTATCTTACACATCAACAAAACCTGATATGTGGTGGTAGATCTCTATGGGATGATCAGAGCCTACATGAATACAACGTTCTTCCTGCGTCCACCATCATCCTAAATCTGAGATTGAGAGGCGGAGCAACTGAATCAAGTAAATCAAAGGGAGCAGGATGTGTTGTTGGCTCTAGCTTACCCAAAGGTACATAACCGAATAAATAACATATAAATGGAGGTCTCTCATTCAAAGTCATCCTACAAGGGGAACCAACAACTGCAACAAACCCATAACAAACACACAATATTCTCAGTCCCTATATAGTAGAGCAATTAAATCATGTCCCATAACTAATTATAGATCTTCCAGAAACAAATGATCTTTGCACAACTTATGAAGCTCAAGTCATCATCTGCAGATTTAACAGTTTCTGGCCAAAACCAATAGATCTTTTCCATTGGATATTTACAAATTGGACAACAGACTGTGAAATACACCTCTGCTCTAAAGGATTCTTCATCATAAAGTTTGCATCATTGGAGGATCGAGAAATTGTCCTTTAGGAAGGTCCATAGTTCTAGGGATCAAAAGGACTTTTCATTACCCCATGGTTCCTAGATTTCGATGCAAACACCATGATTCTATCAAGAATTCCAATTTCGGTAAGGCTACATAACATCCCCCTTCATTTTTGGCTTCTTCAAGCTCTAAAAGGCATTGGGATATCTTAGGATGATACATAAAGACAGACACACAAAGAATGGAAGAACGAATCTATACTTTTGTACGAATATGTGTGGAGGTGGACCTCAGTAAAGGACTGCCGGATCACATTCACTTGACACACAAAAAACATAGTTAGATTCAATTCCTAGACTTCAAGAACACAACCTTTAGATGTCGAATATGCCGAAAAACATGACATCTACAAAACACGTGCCCTGATGCCAAGAAAGAGTCGCGAAGGAAGAAGAAAACAGGGAAGCAACCCAAAGGATGACAATTTTCCTCCAATATGCCCGGAGAGGAAAAATATGAAGAAGAAAAGGATCCCATTTCAAATGTGGAAAACCAGAACACACAAGAAAAAGAAGGAAATGGGGAAACCTCTCGAGAAGCAACAAAATTACAGGTTTCTGCAACGCAGTTAACAAGGATACCTAAAGCAAAGGACTCTGGCAGATACAAATGTCACCATGTATCAGATAATTCTGATTTAGATAAGGAAAGTAAAAGAATGGAAGAAGGTCATCAACTAGCTATTGTTTCATCCACGTCATCTCAAGGAGAATGACAGAAGGTTGAAAAGAAGAAATTGAGAAAAGGTTAACCTTTTATCTTCATCTGTTTGTTTGATTATTTGTATGAACTTATGATCATCAGTCTTTGACTGGATGATGGAATGCTTGCAAGCATCTACACCATGTAATTTTGATTTCATTAATAAAATTACGATTTGTCCCTGGGAAAAAATATAAGTAATATAAGATAATTGATTTTAAAATCATAATTAATATTAAATATTTTAATTTAAATTTTTTATATGAATACTCATCTACATAGTTTTCTCCAAAAAAATATTGGAATAAAAAATATAGTAAATAAATTTTATATTATTTAAATTATGATCTTAAATTAAAATTAAATAATATGTTTAATTAATTAATAATTAATTTTATAATGTTTTAAAAAATAAATATCTAAAATATAGTATATTTGATAAATATAAATAATAATATTAAAATAAATATCGAAAATATAATCATGTTTCATAAATAGAAACAAGAACCATGTGGTGGCATATTAATGCTTATTTGTATGGATGATTCATGTGCATGCAATTTTTAGTTTCTTTAGTTAAAATGTTATTGTGAAGAAGAAGATGAACTCTTAACTCAAGTTCATATATACAAGGAAAGTTTAGGCCTAACTAATTGCTAAAAACAAAGATAAAATAAGGCCAAGTATTTTGAAACTAATTCCAAATTATTCCATTTTAGTTTCTAATTTCAAAGTATTGAATCTTAATTTCTAAGTGTAATTTTATAGATTATTCTTAATTAAAGAAAAACATGACGTTTTGATAATATCATTTTTTTTCGAGCTCATCCTAATTTTATTGGTATTTATTTACATGGAATGGGAAAACTAGTTTTTTTTGCAAGATTTACTTTTAGCTATCTTTTTGCAAAGTGACATTTGTGTCGTTGTTTTTTTTATTTAATTGTGTACTTATATTTACAGTTATTAGTTTGATAGATAATTTATTTCTTAAAACAAATAAATAAACAACTAGAGTAGTTTTACATTTGCTTCACTTTGCATCAGATCAACGAACAAGAATAGACAGTAGAAAAAAGTTTTTACTGGTTATTAGTTTTCAGGGGTTTTATTGTCTATCTGACAGTCTCACCCAAGGTTCTAGTATGAGCTGCATTGTAAAAATAATGTACATATGTTGTACGTATGAGGACATGGATTCTAGAGCTAGGAATGGGGAATTCCTGGCATGGATGATATAGTTTACTGTGCAAAGAGGAGACCTGAACTTGACGATAAGCATTAAAGCCTGAGTGGCCCATGAAGTAAAGGGGATGGTTCGTGAAAATTTTAAATGGCTTAAGGAAAATATTTAGGCCCATGCTTGTTTTAGATAATACAAGGAGCAAAAGGGAACAAAATTTATGGACTCATTGCAATAGCAAGGATGCAGTAGTAATGGACGGACAAGAAACTTGCTCCAAAAGAAAGAGAGGCATTTGGAAGAGAGGATGTGGATAGACAACCATATTCAGTTTTACTGCAGACAAAAAGATAAATATTGTATGATTACTATTTCCAATTGATGGGTTATGCTGCATTGTCGTTGTAATCGATATGGATAAATAACAAGTGCAATATGCATTGTTTTGAATATATCTGCGATGCAATTGTGAACCGATATTTTCCTGATTTATATATTGATTGTGGTTATGATTATGCATGCACACACGTCTCCTATGTTTGTATGAAAAATTATAAGTTAATATACTAAACAATAGTAATTACAGAGTGTCTGAAGTTCAGATTAAAGGAGAGTCCCATAATTTTTTTTCCTAAATGCCTAATGATATCATAAATAATTCAATAAATGAAGTTAAGGATCTCAAGGATCTATTCTAATTGCAAAACAAGATCAGTTAGAAGTACTGGGTTTTGAGATTCTTTGTATCAATGTACACATCTATAACAAAGATGCTCTGTTTGTCAAAGATGGTTAATTGTACATTAAGATATCTGTTTACAAAATATTGTCCTGACAGGAAAATAGTATGTGAAAGATCAAACGAATGTTATCAAGCTGATTAAGTCTTATTGTGGTGCTTCTATAGCCTTTAGATTTTGTTGTGCATGAGCCTCCATTCACACTACAGGGAGCTTGGAAATGAGGATCACAAGCTCGTCTTAATATCCAAATGCCCCAACTACCCATGAGCAGTCTCGAGGAGTTGCTGAGAGATTTCGTGAACATTCTAGAATAGTTGGTGTGTGGAAGGTGAGGTGAAATACCAATGTAAGGTGGTGTCAGGCCTCTGTTAGATAAGAATTACAGGAGCGCCTATGCCACCATGCGAGGAATTCCCTACCCGAAGGCATAAAAGCACCACGGGATAGTAATTCCTCAATGTAGCTATCACCCAAGCTCAGAAGGGGTAATGTCGTGGAATGTCTTAGTATGAATTCGAAAGAGTGGCAAGGTGCTCATTTAGATCTACAAGCGGAATGAATCCCTGAGAGAAGGTCGAAATCGAGAGGATTAGCTCGAGGTAGTTCATGCAACGACACACCTGGTCTTTGAGGACAGTGCAAAAATGTCGAGTAAAGACTATGCCTGGTGTAGAGCCAAAGGGCCATGACACAACCATTCTTGAAAAATAAGAAAGGATGTTCAGAGTGGAGAAAAGGGGTAAAAGGATGAATTTATAGAAATAATTGGATAAGGATTATCCAGTTGCAGTCGGGACCTTGGGCAGGAAAACTTGTGATTGGGGCAACAATATTCTCATGTTGCATGATTGGACATGAGACATGGATTATATGTAGTGTTCAAGCAACGAGGTGGGTAAGGGAGAGTTGACAAGACAAAGTAATAATTGCATAATATCATAAGAAAAGTGATGCCGAAATCGGTTTAAGGCAAGGTCGATAGGTTGGATTGTATGCGTTTGTAGTCACCCCGAGTTGGTAGTCACGTGGTCGGAAGGTTACATTTTTTTTACAAAATATTTCTAGATCAGATCTCTGACTTAATTCTTGAAAAAAGAAAAAAAATGTTTAATAATTTTGTTTTTATACATTTTTTGATTCACAAAAGAAATACATAATTCTTGTAAACCCGATAACATGAATGCAAATTATTCCATGAATTTATAAATTATATGTTTCATATCAAAAAATTACAGAACAAATAAATAAAGAAGACTAGATTTTCAATAACTGATTCTGAAAGCACGAAAAGTACAAAATTATTGTTCGGAATGTGACCATTTTTTTTGTTTTTTTCCTTTTTTCTTTTAACATTGGGCCGATTGTACAGTCGGGAGGTTGGACAATCGAGTGTTTTTTTGTTTTATAATATTTATTTCTATCGTGACCCCGAGTATACCATAGTCGGGTAGTTTGACAGTCGGGCAATGTTGAGGTCGGGAGATTGGGTAGTTTGATAGTTGGGCAATGCTGAGGTCAAGAAGTTGTGTAGTTTGATAGTCGTGCAATGCTGAGGCCTCGAGGTTGGGCCGATTATTTATAAAAAATCGTAGTCACTTTATGTCACAAGTCGGGTGGTCAGAAGGTCGGGTAATCGGAAGGTTGTATTTCGTTTTTACAAAATGTTTTTGGATCCAACCTTTGACTTTATTTTCAAAAAGAAAAAAATTGTATAAGGCTTTTGTTTTTATTCATTTTGTGATGCAAAAAAGAAAAAAACTTTTCTTCTAAAGCTGTTAGCAGGAATGAAAATTATTCTGTGAAATTTTAAATTATATGTTTGCTATAAAACAATTACAGAACAAACAAATAAAGGAGACTAGACTTTAAGTAATTGATTCTTAAAGTACGAAAATACAAGAGAGGATTTATTATTATTATTATTATTATTTTTTTAAATGGGCTGATCATGCAGTCGAGAGGTTAGACAATCAGGGGTTTTTCTCTTTTATGATTCATTTATTCTATTGTGATCTTGACTATACCCTAGTGGGGTGGTTTCATTAGGTCGAGTAGTTTCACAATGGGGCATTGCTGAAGTTGAGAGGTTGGGTAGTTTGACAGTCGGGCAAAGTTGAGGTCGGGCCGATTATTTATAAAAAAATTCGTAGTCACTTCGTGTTACTAGTCGGGTAGTTAAAAGGTTTTATTTCTTTTTAAAAAACTATTTCTAGATTTGACCTATGACTTAATTTTCAAAAAAGAAAAAAAAATTGTTTAAGCCTTATGTTTTTATTCATGTTGTGATGCAAAAAGAAAAAAAATACAAAACAAACAAATAAAGGATACTAGACTTTCACGGTTACTGTCGAGATTGTCACGATTTTGTTTTTTTTGTTTTTTGTTTTTTTGGTGAGCCGATTATACAATCGGGAGTTTTTTGTTGTTTTATGATTCATTTATTCTATTGTGACATGGACTAGATCATAGTCGGGTGAATTCAATAGTTCGGGTAGTTTTACGGTGCGATAATGCCAAGGTCAGGAGGTCGGCGCAATTATTTATAAAAAAATAGCAGTCAGCTCGAGTTGCTAGTCATGTGATCGAAGGTTGGGTAGTCAGGAGCCTGTATTTTTTTACAAATTTTTTCTAGATTCGACCTGTGACTTAGGTCTTCAAAAAAGAATAAAATTGTTTAAGGCCTTTATTTTTATTGATTTTGTGACGCACAAAAGAAAAAATAGCTTGTTGTAAACATGACAACAAGAATGCAAATTATTTGGTGAATATTTAGATTATAAGTTTCATACCAAAAAATTATAGAACAGAGAAATATAGAAGACTAGATTTGCTTCTGTCCAACAGGCTGTGAAAAGACTTTACTATGTGCACACTGGCAATTATTTTCGTAACTCTTAGCTTATTTATTGATATCGTAAGTCTATATGCTATGTGACACTATAAAGTCGTTCTAGAATTTCAGTAACTAATTCTCAATACCTATATTTCCTCTCTGATTGTGTCTACATTTATATCTAGTTAAAATTGTATAAAGAGTAAAACACTTGAGACAGATGAATACAAGAACATAATGTGTCAAGGAAACAAAGATGCTCAATCTATTTTAGATCCCTATGGTACTCTTATATGCAGCTCTTATATGACAGAAATTGATTGCTCCATTACAATTGCATTTAAACAAATTCAACAAAAATCGTATATCTTTTCGAGACAACAAAATTGAAGCTATTCACAAACTTAGAAACACATTTCTACATATACAACAAATTTCAAGTGGACAAGCAATGCACATTGTTTTGTGTTTGCCTTTGTATTCAGTTTCTAGAAAAACATTTTTCATGAACACTACTCGAGCTGAAGAGGAAACATATGTTTTAAAAAGACCTATTTTGTTAGAACAATAACCTGATAACTTTGAGTTCTCTAGTTGCAGTGGTATTCAGATCTAAATACTTGAGACAAATGAATACAATAACATAATAATTGATAGAGAAGTTTTTGACAAAATGTGCAAGTATTTGGCCAACTCCTTGTGCTAGCTTTGTGAACTCTAGGCACACTTGGTGTGCAACCGAGGTTCAACATGGAATCTGCTGCCACGTTGTGTTTCATCTTACATGCATAACTATTTTCACAGACGTAACAACACACATACATAACAAGAAACAACAGTGCAACAAAAACTAGTGGAATGTATCTTGTTGAGGAAACATGTACAACAATGCTCAAAAGAATAGTAATTTTAAAGTGCCATATACAATGATAAACATTTTAATAAGAAATAGATGAGTCTACTATATTATAAGCATTGCCAATGTGAATAGGGATCAAGGCACAATTATGACTGCAAGAATTGATATGCTTGCATCAAATTTACATAAGGAATTGTTGATAGGTGGCAAAAATCCTTTTGCAACAAGTCAGTATGTGGTCAATCAAAGTTCCATTTTTTTGTTTTGTTTGTTTGTTTGTTTCGTATAGATATATACCACCTGTAACAAAGGTCCCGCTGTCTATCTAAAACTAAAATTAAACTAAGATCTATAGTTCAATCTAACCATTGATAACCATAGATATAATATTTTGCAAGATAATAAAAAAATTGTATGTGGAAATTTTGGGCCACTCTTGTTACATAACACAATAGATATTCTAGCTTCAATAACCGAAGCAATTGGCCCATGCAAATGTGCATAGCAATTCTCACTTGGACACTTTGACATATTGTCAATTGAACAAATCTTACTTGAATAAGGCTTGTAGATCTATGGACAAAATATCAATGACTGTGATGACTGTTTGTTTTAGTCTACTTGTACACTTGCACCATGTTATGATATGTCTAATATGAGAAAAACATTTGTACAAGTTTTTTGTAATTGTTTCATTTGCAATGACAATACTGCTACCAATTGCTTAAACAACACCTGGATACTAGAAACATTGAACAAGAGCAATGTATAAGTGCTTCACAAGCTTATACTATAAACTTATCACTGTCATATGCATATCGACATATAGAGGAAAAATGTTTTGCAATACAATGAATTTGTGAACTATTTGATATTAACATATATATCTACAATACAGAAACAAAAGATATTTTCTTGAGATTCTATTCATCAAACACTTGCTCCAATGTCATGTACATTATTCATGTACCAATATCCACAACAGATGCACATTTAACCAATGATTTAATCAATCTAAATATCAACAATTAAAGGATTTAAATGAACATAACACTACACATAATATCATAAGATTTAAATTCCTTATTGGAATTTAATTCACAAGATTGAACATATAAGTTTTGGCTGAAGATTTAAATAAAAACTTTAAAAATATTTTCGGGTGTTGATACCATCCTGCCGATTTATTTAATATTTTCTAGAATATCTATACATGCATAATTTAAAGTAAATAAATAACAATTTCTATGTCATAGAGGAGAGAAAGTTTGCTTACATTTGAGTACTGTATTGCAATGATGAACTAACAATAAGTAAATCTACAATTTTTTAATTTTTGATTATAAAAAGACGTAAATTGCAAAATTGCCATAAGGAATCTTAAATAGAATTATTAAATATTCATTCGGAATCAAACAACACAAGTCATAGAGTAAAATCAGAGGCATTTATTAAGTAATTAAAATCATACATTGACATAAATGCTACAATTCATCACACATGAGCACTGAAAATGGTATTGAAAAAAGGTGCTAGTTCAAAATTGATTAAAAACATCCAAGTCTGCAGTCTTCATTGATTCTGGACCCTTTGCACCAACGCATAAAGGTCTATAAATACTAAAATATAATAAAATAAAATAGGCCTTGGAACATGAAAATCAACAGATTTTTTGAAAGCAAATGATAAATTCTAAAAAGTTGTATGTTCAATTGAAATTTGGCAGGCAAGCAAACATCTTCTCCTCATCTTTAGAGTCTTCGTAATTGATACTAAGTAGAAGGTGAGGTGCATGCACTTAGATATAAGCTACCCATTGTGAATATAACTCATACAGTGCAAATAAATAAATGGTAGGAAACTTATTGATGTTGATTTGACAGTTGGCAATTAATCCTTGTACCTTTTTCTTCTTCTTCTGATATTTGACCTCAAACTTGACAATAAGCTTGATTTGTTCAAAAGGAAAGTGCATAAATTTTTGGAAACTTTACTGTCCCCAAACTATAATGTTTATTTTATTTTTTATTTTATTTCTACCTGGTCCTTGGCAACAAGATCTTTTGTGGGTTGTTTTAATTATGCTGGAACTGCTTCCTTTAATGAATTGCTACCTGATAAGTCAAATTATTCTATAAAGTTTGTTCCTTTTTCCCAAATTGATAAACATTGCTCATGTTATCACCCCAAGAAACTCTCCTAGGTTGTATCTCGGAGATGCTCGAGAACATTACAAACTCAACAAAATGTTGGAAATGGATGGATGGAAGGAATGATGCATATTCAAGCCAGATAACCACTTCTATTATGCTTAACTCCAGACATGGGTGAACACCCCCAGACTACAAGTCTTTAGACCACCAATCGCTCACAGTTTAAGGATTAGGTGAATGTGGAGAATACTAACCACACTAGCAGATGCACAGGAGCCTGTGATGGCTGGCTGCAACCAATAAAGAGGTTTGCAAATCTATTTCTTAATGCACAGACATGATGACAACTCTCCGGCACTAAGTAAAAAGAAACCTGCATAACACATTCAATAATACATTCAAGATTCTAACATAGAGGTGGGATGACAACCCCTCTAGTGCTAAATATCAAGAGCATATGAACAAATGCATAACAGGCACAACTTAGAACAAAGAAGAAGTGGAAAGTGAGCAATTAACAACAAAAGAAGCTTGTATTAGTTGAAAATGAAGACTAGACGCTGCAAGTGTCAAAGTAGTCACATTCTCTAGAAGTTGAACCTTACATCAAAACAGCAACCATCATCCCTGATTACATCTCTTTTCTGAGTATATATGGAGTTTCATTACAAAATGTTCTACTATCCTATGCGTGGAGGGGTCATAATGGACAACCAACCACATTAACTCTCTGATATGAGTCTCTGCTACATTCTGCTTGCTTCAATGAGTTAATTTGACATTCTCTGGTACTCTGTTGTACTCCTTGAGCGGGTGGTGTATCCTGAAGGATGGAATTCCTTAACTGCTAGATATGAGTTTCTTCTTTGGCATCGTCCTTCTTGTCCTTTGGCCATACTGCTCTTGAATGAGGTAGTTGAAATTCTGCTATAAACGGTACCAGGGACTGATCAGGCTCGTCCTTCAAATGCATGGAGCAGTTAAGGAACTTAGACTTCATGGCGTGCAGACAAACAGGATTGAGGAACGAAGCTGGCTGTCAGATCGTGCAGATCAACGACGAAGATTTCATGGCAGGAGAAAGGGGGAGGTACGTGAGCGGGAGAAATGCGGGCCGTTGGATCTTGGGCAGTAGATCCAACGGTGATTGGGGCGGAAGCTGCGCGGGAGATAACGAGCGAGAACAGTGGTTTTGGGCGGCGGGCGATATTGCTCGCACCACCTTTGGAGCTATGGCGGTATTCATACGCAACCCCGTGATCACGCTTATCGCATGACGCGTGTTAGACGGGACATGCCGATAACCACTTTCCCTGCGAGTTAACACGCGGGTAAGTCTCGGCTGTGGGGATAGCGAATGACGTTGGATCGGGGCGCCGGACGATTGGACGGCTGAAAATTGGCACATGTTCTTTTTGATTGACGTGACAGTAGAGCGCACGGTCGTATGATTGCTGCTATATGACAGTTGAACTCGGCGTCCGGGGAGCTAAGGAGATATAGGTTTATGCAAGGTTACAGAGATAAAAAGAAGATGGCGAGGGCTATGGGAGTATAAGAACAATGAAGTAGAAGGAGAGAACAGAATGCTGCGAGTTCCCAGCTTGCAAAAAAAAACACACGGCCAAGCTAGAATGTGATCCTCCAAATGCTGAAGTTCATAGCAGAGCTAACAGCTCATATGTCATTTGTATGCATGTTATGATTTCTTTTTGCTCTTTCTCCCTACAACTTAGTAAAGCAAGCATCAACCTTTTATCTCTGTTAGAAACTCTTGGAATTCTAGTAGATTGAAATTCGTTTTCCCAGTCAGGTATATACACAACCTTGTTTTTAATTGATTTGTATTCTTCTACCAATGAATCAATTATTTCACTTAAATATTTAATTTCTTGATAAAATATTGATATTTCATCCATTTTTTTTTTTTTACAGAAGTTTGATTGATTCTCCCTCAAAATTAGACAAGTTTGTAAAGCTTGATCTTTGAAAATGTCGAGACTCTATGTTGACTGTTGATTCTCATTCACTCTATATTTAAGATATTCAATTTCATGTTGCAAAGTTGTGATAATAATGGCATAATTATTTTCTTCTTCTTCCTTCTAGATACGAGTTTGATTTTCATGTAATTTTCTCAATTCTTGAATCTCCTATTCATGTTTTACATTTGCTTGTTCCAGTTGTTTCTAAAAATTCCTCTGCAGGTTTTCTCTTTCTATAACAAATCCTTGAATTAAAGTAGCAGAATTCCATTGCCAATTTTCTTCACTAAACAATTCATTTTTCTTCAATTTTTCCTCCAAAACTTTAATTTTCTATAAATTGTCATCATATGAAGTTGCAAGCTCATTCAAATGATATTGATTGTAATTGACAAAAGCTCCTAAAGCTTGGGAATATTTCTGAGCTTTTTCTTTTATGTCTCCCTGAGCTTGCAAGCTGAATTCAGATATAGTTTCCAGAGTATTATGTTTTATTTTCTTTGTTCTTCAGACAAATAATTTTATTTGAGTATTAAATTAATAATCTATCAAATAAGGAATAATATCTGCAATTGGCTCTAATTCAAAAACCATTTTAAACAATAATGATTCCCAAGGAATCTTAGTAGAAATCGGTGTTACTGATGCGTGAGGAGATACAACAGATATAATATCCAATCTGTTATATGATTCCATTTTTTTCTCATTTTCCTTGGTACTAGATTCCGTAGATACTTGTTTTTCTTTCTCCTTAGGTACTTCCATTTCTTTGACTTTTGCACTTTCTGGTTTCTCTTGCTCCATTTTCTCAGGAGAATTAATGACAACAATCTCTTGTTTAGTTGTTTCTTCTTTTTCTGGAGTCTTTGCTGTTCTTGTACCTTCCTGTTCCTCTTTCAGAATTTTGTATTGTTGTGGATTCAACTTATTTACCCGTGACAACAAAACCTTATAATTTTTCAATTTCTACTGCTTTTCCTTTTTGAGAAATAACAGAAGGTTCTGAAGTGAGTTCATTGAAATTAAATAGAAAAAATTCACTAGCCTTTAACTCTTCGAATGAAATGTTGAGGTGCAAAGCCTTTTCCTTTAGGAAAATTTCGAATAGTTTCTCTCTAAATTCTTGCAATTGTTGTCTTGATTCACTATGCAAGAGTTTGCCTCTTTGGACAACTTACTGAAAATCATCAATGTTTATAAAAACCACATCAAAGGTGGTTCCTGGTGAATAATTTTTTTAATATAATTGACTGTTATATAATGAGTGCGAATGTGATCTTGAGGATCATAGTCATAATGGGGCAAAGTAAATAACCAAATTTCATCAAGCTCTTTGGTATCTTTGATTCCGCGCCCTTTGTATCAGATATTAATGTCACCAAACTTTATTGGAAAATTAGGCTAAAGTTTCTTTTGTAGCTTACTCAACTTTTTATCTTTCCCATTCAAAACAACTTGATTAACCACTTCTCTCAAAGCAAGTCTTTCCAAAATATATCGAGGCAGAAGGTAGAGACTAACTTCACTTCCAAAAAGACTGACGTAGGAAAATAATTCTTCAAGAAATTAGTGACCTATTAATTCTAGTCCTTCTTTTAGATTATCACTTATTCTTGGAGGTATTGTTTTAAACAGGACTTCATGCAAAGGAATCAAAACATAGTGGAAAATACAATAAAAGTGATATTTAAAATTAGACTCCCATAGAATAGGAGCATAATTTTGAATCGGTAGTCACTGGTCAGATGGGTACAACTCTATTTCATGAGGGGAAATGGGACCGAGGAAATACATACATCTATCAAATAAACAAACATACAAAAAATATAATTGAACCCGGGGGGAGATGACATTGACAATTTTACTAAATATGTAATACTTTGTGACAAGAGTTCAACCTAGTTTAGGCATTTCCCTTCGTTCAAAATGCTATGGATTATTGGGATCCATTTAATTTTGCAATGCTTAGGATCTTGTTCCCCATATAATTTACTTAGCATTTTAATAAGAAATCTAATAGGCTTCTTAAAATGGCTATTGGATATTCCTTTTTCCTTTGAGCTTGAAACCTTCAGCTTCTTCTCTAAACCAATCTTCAATTACTATATCATAATTATCTTGACATTTCTTCAAGGCAATACTTCGAAACTTATGAAGGAAGTCAAAATTAAGTGGGATTTCTAGGGGATTGAGCTTATATATGGCTGATAAGACTTTAGATTTCCAGGAGGCTATCACAATTTCTTGATGGTCAGATATTGTTCGGGTTTTACTATCAGCGCAAGAGAGAATACACGAATCATGTCATAGTAGGGAAAAATGATGGCCCTAGTTGCTACTTTATGTAACTCTATTGCCCTGATTGCTTCAAACTAATTGTTCTTTGTTTGAGTAGCTCTTGTGTTTTTTAACCATTCTCTTTGCTCAAATAATTCAAATATCTCCTCCCAGCTCATTGTACCTGTTTTTTGTGTCTTGTAGGTTGAATATGAAATGAGTAATGTGCTGAATTTCACTTGTTGTGCTGGTGCAACATCCATCCCCTTAATCGTTTCTTTAATCTGCTCTATTTGTTGCTTTGTCGCTGCAAATTTTCTGTTTTTTCCCATTATATAACCCGTAAATAGTAACAGAGGATATATAAGTTTTTCTTATTTAAAATTTGAAATTGAATTCAATAATTTCTAAAAGAAATAACATTATGCTTGCACATAATTTTTTGAAACTAGTACTGTGTTTCCTTAATTCAGTGTTTCTTGCAACAAGACTTAAGAAAAGAGCATGCAACCAGAACAACCTCAAATCTTAAATTTTCCATTGGAGAATTTGTGTTTTTTGGAATTTTATGAGATGTAAATGCTAACAAAGCATATATAGGTTTTGATTATTTAAAATCTGGATTTGAATTCAGAAATTTGTAAAAAAATAACATTATGCTTAGACATAATTTTTTGAAACTAGTACTGTGTTGCCTCAATTCAATGCTTCTTCAAACAAGAGTTAAGGGAACGACATGTAGGCAAAAGACTGTAAAATATTACATTTTCCGCAAGATAGTTTCTTGTTTTTTGCATTTTATGACTTGTAAATGCCAATACAACATACATAAGTTTTGCTAATTTAAAATTTGAAATTGAACTCAAGAATCTAAAAAAATGACGTTGTGCTTATAGAGAGTTTTTTGAAACTAGTACTGGGTTTACTTAGTTCAAATTTTCTTTGAACAACACTTAAGAAAAGAGCATGCAGGACGAATAGCCTAAAATATTAAAATCTTGTTTAGGAAAACGTGAAAATCGCAAACGAACGTGTGCATTAATTTCCTCTAAACATGTTAGCTGTTTTTGTTTTCAGGAATTGAGAAAACATTAAAATTTTTATTATTGATTTAACAAATAATCAATTGAATGTGAAACAAGAAATTTTGAAAATCTTTATTAAAAAGCACAGTGCACACAAATCAACAAAAATAATATTTTATTCGGATGATCACACGGTTCGGAGTTTGGGCAGTCGGGCAGTGGGACATTTTCTTATTTTATGATTAATTTGTTATCTCTTGATTTTAACTATACCATAATCAACTTTTGTCTTTAGGTCAAGTAGTTGGGCAGTAAGGTGGTGGAGTGGATTCTCCACTTTTGATCATCTGTGAACAGTAACACGATATATATATATATATAATATATATATATAATATATATATATATATATATATATATATATAATATATATATATATATATGTTTTCCTTATTTAAAATTTGAAATTGAATGCAGGAATTCATAAAATGATATTCTGGTTGCATAGTTTTTTTTGAAACTAGAACTATATTTTCTTAATTCAACATTTCTTCAAATCAGGTTTAAGAAAACAACATGTAGAAAAATCAATCTGAACTGTTAAAATTTTGTTTAAAATAAGAAAATATCGCAACAAAACCTGTTCATTGAATTCTCGTGACCATCTCGACTGTTTTTCTTTTTCTAAATCGAAAAAGCACGAGGAAATTTGTTATCGTTTTAACAAATAATCAATTGAATGTGAAATGTGAAATCTTCAATTTCTATAGAAAAATGCACATTGCACACAAATCAATGAGGTTTTTAATTGCATTGATTGTACAGTCGGAAGGTCAGACAGTTAGGCGTTTTTTGTTTGTTTTGTGATTCACTTATTGTATCGCAATCTCGACTATACCATAGTTGAATGGTTTCATTAGGTTGGGTAGCTCGAAGGTCGCGAAATGCTAAGGTCGAGAGGTCTCTCAGATTATTTATAATAAAATTCCTAGTCATCTCGATTTGCTAGTCACGTGGTCAGAAGGTTAGGTATTCTAGAGGTTAAATTTTTTTACAAAATGCTTCTCGATCCATCCTGCGACTTAAGTCTTCAAAAAAGAAAAAACATGTTTAACGTTTTTGTTTTTTTGTTTGTTTTTTTTTTTAAATTTTGTGATACACAAATGAAAAAAAGCTTCTTGTAAACTGGATAATAGGAATGCAAATTATTGCCTGAAATTTTAAATTATATCTCTAATATCAAAAAATTATAGAACACAGGTCATGGAATGAGTAACTATTGGTTTTTGATTTTGAATAATAAAGAACATTAGCAGTAACACAAAGGCTTTCTATTCCTCTCGTGTCCAATTAATTTATGCTCATGTCTTAACTACATATGAAAATGAAAAATGACTGACATATGCAATTCTACGTTCAATTTTTGTGTGCCACTTACTTAATATCAGCAATAAAAACTCGATTTGTCAATGTCTAAATAAATTTTTGGATTCTAGTTACTTGAAACTAGTAATCAAGGCTACATTCAATTTATAAATAATTATTTACATGTGTCATAGTTAAAGTTACTAATGTAGATTGTGTTTGATAATCACCAAGCAAATTGTTCAGGCAGTTGGAAGCATATTATATATGTGCTATACATAGAACTATTCCTCCAAATAAAATACAAGGCTGTTTTGATTTTTTTCCAAAGTAATTAAAGATATTTCTAGGACAAAAAGCTTTGAAGACACTTGTATCATGTCTAGTGATATTGTAGTGAAAGCAATGAATAAGAACCATATCAAAATAGTAGGGACAAATGAATAACAAACTTTTTGGATTCTGAATCTTTGAATAAAGGAGAGTATACCTAAGATCACCATATCATAGTTATCATGTTTTTCACTGGTTTCCTCTTGGTGGCACATATTTGTGATTATCTTGCACAATGCATAACTACAAAGTTAGCAAGAGGAAATCTATGAACATTGACGAGGTACAGGAAAGGAAACAACATTGATAACATTTGTCTTTATTTCAATTAGAACCTTGGAAAAGGAATAGGAAAATGGAATATTGCTCAATGATTGCAAGATATACATTGTGTCCTTTGTTAACAAAAATCTATTAATAATCACTTTGATTAAGGTTGCATAAAGATGCTTTCTATTTACAAGGATCCTTAAATTGACTTAATGTTAATAATTTTTTTTCTCATTCATCGCTCACTTACGAAATACCATTTCTATAGCTCTAGTTAAATTTGACGAGAAAATGTAAAGAGGGATATGAAAAATAAGGCAAACCTGCAAATTTTGTTATGCTAACAACAAGGGAAATATAAGAGTATCCATAACACATGATGGTTCTAGTGTTCGAAAACCATGAAATTTCCTGCAAGGTTGGCAACTAAGACAATATAAGCTTTAACACATCAAACATAACGATGTATAGATTGCTTAATATGTGACAAAGAACATTTTTTCCCTTGTACATGAAAGCATGTTTTCTTTTTTAATTGTTGTATTACAACAACAATAGTTAGATTTCACTAGATATCAATATCGAGCCAAAGCACATAGGGAGACCTTGTAGGGGCCTAATTCGAAAATCAATATATCATAATTCATCTTGTGAAAAAAATACTTTAGTATGAATGTAAAGCAAAAAAGCTCAAAAAGGACAAGAGTAAAACATGTTATTTATGACTTCCTAGTTTACGTAGAAATGAGTTTCACATTATTCCTGTTTTTGTAGTTTCTAGATTTAGTGAGCTAGTGTAGCAACTTGTGCCATTCTGCAAGAAGAAGAACAATATAATACAAAACCCATAAGAAAGGCAACATAATGAATTATTTTCAAAAGCACAAGATAAAACAAATACTAAGATTGAAAATCACAAAATTATAGGGAAAATTATCCATTATGAGAATAATTATCATATTAACATTAAAATATTTAAATCCGCAATACATGTAGACTAGTTTCAACTTCAGAAATGAGTGCATTATTAACGGTATCATGATTATGTGGATGCATAATACTGTTATACTGAGTACATAAAATGGAAGATGAGTGTACTAAAAGTATATTTCATAAAACTTCCCAACAATATTAAATAATAGGTAATAAGGCTTGGAGTTAATGCTTACATCCTATATTTTTAATGTCGGTTTATGAGCTGTTGGTGATGGCTGAGAAATTCTCTCAAACTCTCGTTATAAACTAAGAATAAGTTAGATATGAGAAACTCTATATATTAGAGTAATCTCTGAATGTAAACTCTGTGTGTGTTGACACACACACCTTTTTGTGAAATATATGAGTGCTCTCCACCATTCTTTTTCTTGGTATCAGAGTTGGATCAATCGTCAGAGATTAGTTGACTGTGCATATGTCTTACCACTGTGACATAGAGATTTTCTACTACTCTGCATATTGATGCACAACAAAATCGAATTGGAGCCCACACTGTCAGCTGTAGGATCTCACGAGATTGGAGGAGAATGAGCTGTAGAGAACAAGCTGTGGAGCATCACCATGAAAATATCAATGGAAATCAATGACGTCAAAGTCAGTTATGAAGACTAGCGGAAAAGTCGACTGTGCATGTTCTTGTGAATATGTGTTGTCATTGCATTGCACATTGATTGTTGTAAAGACTAGTGTGATAAATTCACCACATATGGATTGGAGTTGTGACATGCAAACCAGCATGGAGTAGCAACATCGCTTTTTTGTTTCTTGAGCCAAGTATGAAGTTTCCTTCTGCTTTACTTCTGGCGATCGTGGATCCGTTGGTGGAGAAATTTTTTAGGTGGAAAGAGCGTGGATCAAGCACACAATTTTTTTTTTGATTTTTCGAATTTTTAAGTGTGCGATTTTTCACAAAGCAATCAAAGCTTCTTTAATTGCAGAAAGGTACATCGGTGCTGAAGTTTAAAAAGGTATTTTGTTTTCTTTTTTATCCTGGTGTTCATGGTTTTAGAAAAATTCAGTGGTCTAAATTTTCCCTCATGAAAAGTAGAAATTCAAATGCAATTAATGAAGAAAATTTTGTGGGGCATATTGAATGGTTCAGAAGTGGCATCTGCAGATGCCAAACAATTAATTGAATGGAAAAAATAGAGATGACAAAGCTATGTCCATTATTGGACTTGCTCTTTCATATTCACAATTACATCTTGTAGATCTCACTAAACCATCTAAGGAAATATGAGAACATTTGACTAAGATATTTGGTGTAAGAGCTACAAATGCAAAATTTTCCATAAAGTTGAAATTATTTAGACTTAAAATGAATGAGGAGACATCTATGTCCAGTCATGTAAATAATTTAATGTCTCTTTTAAGACAATTAGCTGAAGCTGGTGCCAAGGTGGAGGATGAAGATGCTAAAGAAATATTGCTAAATAGTCTTCCTTCAAGTTATAGTAATGTTGTCTTCACTTTGAGTCAAATGTCTTCACAAAAATTGGATGAGACAATTGCAACACTTTTGGTAGATGAAAAGAGACTAAAACTGGAGGATATAGAAGAAAACTCTCAAATAGAAAGTGCATTATTTACAAAGACGAGGATGAGAAAGAAAAATGAAAATAAAAGTGAAGTTGAATGCTACTATTGTGGGAAAATTGGGAATACATCATGGAATTGCAGAAGTTGTGCCATTGATTTGTTAAAATGGAAAGAATCAACAAATATTGTCACAAATGAATATTCATTGAATTCTGTTGATGAAGTCAATGAAGAATTTGAACCTCTCAAAATCTTTTAGAATAACTACAATTCAGTGAAAAGGCTCATCATGGATGGCTGTTGAGATGGTATGGCAGTTGTGGATGCGGGGAAGGATCCCTCATTTGTTGAATATGTGGGAGTGGTCTTCTAATGAGGTTATGTGATGAATTGGGATGCTTTTCAGTAATTGACTTCGGGAGGTCCTTGATTTGGGAGTTCAATAATCGAATTCGAGAATCCAACTTGCCGACTACACCATTACAAGGGTTATGAGGCAACTTTATGAAGCCTATACTGATAAGTTGTAAACCAGTTAAAGAATGATTGTGTATTTTGTTATTTATGGGTGGTTTCAATAAATTTATGTAATGTAAGCATTAAGAGGGGAACTTGGAGTTAATGCTTACATCCTATATTTGTAATGTTGGTTTATGAGTTATTGGTGATGGTTGAGAAATTCTCACAACCTCTCCTTCTAAACTAAGAATAAGTTAGATCTGAGAAACTCTATATATTAGAGTAATATTTGAATGTAAACTGTGTGTGTTGACGCATACAACTGTGTGTGTTGAGTAATATCTGAATGTAAACTTTGTGTGAAATATATGAGTGCTCTCAACCATTCTTTATCTGTAAGTGCCTAAAAAACACATACTACTTTATCCATAAATTTATGCTTTTCTGCTCCCTCAATCACTCCATTGTTTGAAGTGTGTGGCACGTGTTTTGGATCATCATTGACCTCAATTCATTGATTCATTGATAATATTGGAACAATAAAAACATGTTGCTAGAGAGAAATTGTAGACACATCTTCTGTTATACTCCGTAACACTATTTTAAAATACTCATCACACATATGTTTTTGATTGGTGTATTGATGGAAATAATAGTGCATACCTTGAATTTAGGGCTAAATGAAACTAAATTAACATTGAACATAGTTCTACTATGCTTAATGAATAAAGGGATAAATCACTTTATTCAACAATTGAACAAATTTCAACATTTCAGAAGTAGGTGCATCTAAATATACAAGTTTTGTGATATTTTTATCAATCATACTAACTCCCATATTATTACAGTGAAAACACAGAGTCCAGAGTGACATGAGAGGTTGAAAATAAGAAATCAAGTTACCAATGATTTAGAGGTTATTTTACAAATTTCTCAATCTCTTGTTTACAATATATCTAGAATACTGAATTGTATATGTTAAATAATAAATTCACAAAATACCAAAGACAATATTGTTACAAAAAACACTATGGTAGTGAGAGACTAAAATCTGTCATAATATCCAAGTAAGATTGATTGCATAGGTCAATGAAAAATTTATCATAAGAGCTCACAGTTCAAAATAACTAATATATTTATCCCATGCATTCCATAATCTGAACTCCCCAGGTCAAGTGCAAAGGATCCGACTACGGTTGACTCAACAGATAATGAGTAGTCTGGCGTATCACCTCTATTCTACTTATTAGTGTATGCAACAATTTTTATCTTTTCAGTACTTTCAATATGTTTATAGATATCTAGATGCTAGTTAGTTTAAGGACAATCAAACCTTTTTAGCATGGATGGATAGACTTATTCTATTTCATTTTTGGATGGCTTATCATGCCGTTAGGTGGCCAACATATTTGGTTTCCCTCCGGGCAGGTTGAGGCCACCTAACCATTCAACACATGGATGTAACCTACCTATTTTTTAAATGATAATGAAAAGAAAGGGCCTACCAAGCTTACAAAAATAAAATAAAAATAAATAATATATTTATTATTCATAGCAATGACAATATGCTACAAAAAAGGGATCACTAATTTCAAATAGTATATATATCGTTCACCATTCATCAAAGAATCATTATCACGGACCAGACATTGGGAACTATTAACACGTGTTATGGTAAATAATAAGCTATTAGCTTGAAATGAAAAAATAAGTGGCTACAAAAATGATGCATGCTCATCAACATGTATCGTTAGTGACAAAGAGCCAAATAATTATTCGACACCATTGTTATAGCACTTAGGATTGGAAGAACCACAATTTCCTATTCTATAGCTAAATTTGCAATTTTTTGCAAGTTGATATGCATTACAAGAGGAAACAAAGAAAATTAGAAAACAAAAATAGGATGCACATTTTGTTAATTCATTAGATAATAAATTCACAATTATATATAATTGCAACCCAACACTATATAGATTAGGAAATAAAAAGCTTTGTGCAAGAAATCCAATTAACAGAAGCACACAACTCGCAAAAAACATTTGTGCAGAGAGAAAAATAAAATTTATGGAAGATTTGATATATGCGAAAAAAAGAGAGAACATAAATCTCTAGATGCCCCTGTAGAGGCTATTTTTTTTGACACCAAACATTTCATTGAACATATACATGAATCAAGAAATTGATATATATATATATATATGTGTGTGTGTGTGTGTGTGTGTGTAGTTTTTTTTTTTTTTTTTTTTCCTTAAGACAAAGCAATTTCACCATTTACAGAAAATGAGAATTCAAGTTAATATTGTAAAAGTGGAAATCAAAACACGTGTATGTATATAATATGGTATAATGATTTTTTTGTAAGTATACAATGTTGTTGTGCAACTGATATATTATGGTCCTATTAAAAAAATGACGCACTGGGTTGGCATAAATTTTCGAAAGAAGAAGTTGCTCTAGTAACTATACACATTGGTTTCCATTTATGTGTAAGGAAAAACAAGTAAAAAATAATCGAGTAGCATAGTCCAAGTAGCTAGTATCAACGAATCCACAGTCTACCTAGATTATATTTAAATCTCCAATCTTTTTCCCTGAGTTGAAATGCATTTTAAGAAAAGACAAAAAAAACTAGAAAACAGAAACGAGATACAAAATCTCTTAATTCATTGCACAATAAATTTGCAATTGTGTATAACTGCATCACAACACTATAGAGCTCAAAAAATAGGAACAAAAAATCTAATTATAAAATGAACACTACATGAAAAACAATTATGCAAATAGGAAAATAAGAACGAATTGATCTATGGCAAAAGAAGACAAAAACACAACCATCTCAATTCTCTTGTAGTGCCTTCTGTTAACACAGAGAATTTAATTG
The DNA here is from genome assembly GCA_000404065.3 of Pinus taeda. NCBI lineage: Eukaryota > Viridiplantae > Streptophyta > Pinopsida > Pinales > Pinaceae > Pinus > Pinus taeda. The sequence goes on from APFE031395463.1 coordinate 185,108, forward strand.
TGCATTTATAGAAATGAACACATTGATACACATGCAACTGTTTTCTTTCCCTTTTTTTCCCTAACAGAACACAATTCCAGAATTTACAGTGAATGAGAATCCAAGTTAATATTTCAACAGTGGAGAGCAAAAGATCGGCATATATATAATATAACATACTAACTATTCTAGAGTTACATTATGTTACGGTGGAACTAAGATCTAATGTTCTTATTAACAAAAAATGAGACCATAGTCCCATAGAACTTTTGATATAACTGAAATATCATATTGCATAATGTGCATTTTGCTCTCTGTTTTCATCTGGAGTAGGAAATCTTACAGGAAAAAGAGAAACAAGAACTAGTTATAAAAAAAAGAAGGAAAAGAAAGTATTATTGATTGAGGTATTGTAGAAAATATTTAGAAAGCACTCCACTAAATGATTTTTGTGTTTGTAATTCTGCAACCTGCAATAAAAGCAAAACTATATATTAGTATTTCTGCAAGCATTCGTGAATTATGAATTGGTGCAATGCAAAAAATAAAAAATGGAAAGAGCAAGAATAACTTAAGTATCAAAATGTATGAACTTGACTTATGAAAGAAATTTTTTGTCTACTGATCAACTCTTTTATCTCAGCAACAATGTACTATTAAAGTAAAAAGACCTCAAATACAAAGTTTTCTTAAATTGAGAACTCTACATGATATGCTTTGCATGTATTCATGAAATCTTGTCTCAACAATAGCCGGGTAATGTTCTTTTAGTTGTGGCATCTGCAACATATAATCAATTTTGCAATTCTTTGTTTCTAGTGTACATTCAACATTATGCTCATAGTTAAATGTTGTTCCATCTTTACAAATTATGCATTTATCTATTGTTGGATGAACAAGTTGTTTGCATTTACTGCAAATTCACTGAAAAAGAGGAGAGAAAACATTTTTGGCTTTCAACACTCCTTCAATCTGTGTTTTTTTTCCCAGGAAAATTGAATTGTTAGGTCTAATATGTATCATCAAAATCCAAGATTTTGCACATCAAACTAAAACTATTGTTACTTGAAAAAGGAAGCTATTAGTAAATATACCTATGTTCTCGACATTACAAAAGACAATAAATGAGCTCTTGCAAGTTCATCATTTAATGGCTCAATAAAAGTTGCTGATCTAAAGCGTAATTGTTGAATCCCTTTTCACACCATTTCTGGCAATGTTTTTGAACATATAGAGTAGAGTCATATTTGATGCCAATTCATACTATATTTTGAAAAAATGTTCTCTATGGCTATCATTCAATAGCAACTGCAACGAATCAGGAACATATTTTTGGTTAAGTAGTATGTGCAAAAAATAATGAGATAATTGCTACCTTGATAACAATGGAAAAAAAAGATACAACAACATAGTTTCAAAGAAACTATTACTTTTTGTTCAAAATGCAAGTATAGTTATTCTAGTAGCAAACTTACAATTGCATTTTCCTTTGCAGTTTCACCATATTTTATATTGAGTTCAAGTTTCTTTTTATTTTGGTGGCAACCTATTACTATTGCTCCTATTGAACCATCTACATATGTATCACTTGAGACAACAATAACATGTATTGTTGTATTTGGAGCCAGTATGTGTTTTTTGCAAACCTGTGCAATTGATTCAACCGTGGTTTATCCTATAACACTGTGCAACATTTTGTGTCTCCTCTTTCATAAATACCCTTGTTTCTTATCACAAAATATGTAATTCAAACATTTTTCCCAATAGTAAACACGTTTTCGAAATGCTTTATAAGATTGTTGCTCATGCTCACTGTGATAGTCAATTAACTTTGCCTATCAACCAAATCAGCATGGACAAGTCACACCTTTACAAGAGAGTTAGGACTTTTAGTTTGTGCCGACCCATAAATAACCAATATATCATCTTCAAAAGTCTTTGCATATGCTCCTGAGCATATTTCAATTATTGACGAGGATGTTGCTTCCACTGTTTTTGCTCTGTTTATATGCAAAGTCAGAACAATATGCTTCAAAAAACGTTGACATTGATTTAATGCAAACATGTCATTTTACTATACAAACATTCAATGCAACACAAACCTAACCTTTTTGGATTCTCATCTTCCACCATTTGTTCTTCCAATAATTGTTTGCTAGAGCTAGATGTTTCCATGATATTGTTCCAAATGACTGGACCAATCGTTGCCAGAAAACGAAAATTCAAGTCATCAAGTCTGACAGAAGCGTATAAAAAACATTTAAAACATTGTATGCTCTACAATGATACATTATATATACATGTATTCTGTTTTTATAGTACTATTAGCCATTGTTGGTGGCTATGTAGGAAACGTTCATAAGTTAAAATAAATATTTTTTTTTATAGATTTCATTGACAAATATACATATAGTTCATTTATGGAAATGTGTTATTAATAATTACTATGGCCAATATTTTTTTATTTTTATTTTTAATTTTTAAAGAAGTTGCACAAGAAATAATGAAATATGAACTAGAAGCTAAAGCAAATGATACTATTTATTATATGGAGAAAAATGCAACAATGTGAGAACGAAAATGCATAAATTGCATGGCAAGCATGACATAAAAATATATAGTTACACAAGACAAACTAAACACAATTTATGTTCATGGTTTGAAGACTTACTGAAATTTGATATTTGCATGTTTTGTTATTTTCTTTTTTTTTTGCGTGCAAAATTTCTTTGTTTTTCAATGTTTGCAAATCAAGGCATATGTAAAAGATTCATATTGGCAAATGTGACAAATATTGTGACAAGTCAACAATGAAATTGTAGACTATGAACATTGACAAAATGACTCAAGGCAACAACAAAGGTATGGTAAGACAAATTGTATGATGATCTGTCCAATAAGCACCGAAGACATGGTAAGAAACAATACTAGTTGAAATGTTTGTCCAAAAGTGATCTAGCATTGAGCTATAGTCATTGGTTGGTTTTTTAAAATTAAAATTAAAGCCATTATTTTGCATAAATGAAAGTAGTTTTTGTTGTCGATGGCTTGTTTGCAACATGTCCAAATTGAAATCACCAATAAGCACAATTGGGTAGTTGCCGCATGTGTGCTCTAACATGAATTTGATGAAATTAATTATTTCTTCAATGTTTGCATTTGGTGCAATATATACATTTGCAACTATAATGGTTTTTTTTCAACATGGAATGCTGCAATTGTTGATTCAATTTGGTCTTTTGTATAAGTGAAATGATTCTCAACCACAATATTTTCTTTGCAGTATGTGAGAATTCCATGTAAATGGTAGAAATGTATGTAGTCATATTTTCTTGACAACAAAGGATTCGATGACAGTGATTTTGATTTTGTTTCTTGGAAACAGAGAATGTCAGCACTCATTAGATCATAGTCAACAATGATATCTTCGAAATGCAAGGACAAACTACGAGCATTTAATGAACATATTGTCAAATCGCCAATTTTTTTTTATTTTGATATATGCTATATTCAAGCTCGTAGGAGGCATTTTGTCTAAGCCTATTTAGCTCAATATCAACTTTGCCATTGACGAGAAAGCTACTATGCTCCAATTTGTTCAATAAATATAAGGACTTAACATGTTTGAAATGAGAAAGTGCAGTATAAACAAGTCCATGTTGCCTAACTCCTTTTGGGTCAAAAGCCATTTTATCCATTGTTAACCCTTGTGATCGATGTATAGTTCATGAACATGCCAGTTGAACAAGAAATATCTCTCTTGTAAAACTAATTTTGTAGTTTGATTTATTATTCCTACAAACTCTAGTAGCAGGTGTCCACGTAGACAGTATTCCATCTTTGTACAGATGTGCCATTTTTTCTTGTTGAATTGTTTCAACAGCTAGATCAACAAATTTGATCCAAATTGCGCCATTTTTAAATGTCACTGATGCTCTAAAAAATCCTTCAGCACCATTCACCAAGCCATCCTAAATATTGTAATTTCCGCCAATTAGTTCAATAAACGTATTTTATTTTGAGCATAATAGAAGATGACATCTGCATTTTGATATGTTTATTGTGATTTATATTTGTTGATTCAATTGTTCTATCATATGCATTTAATATAATTGCTTCTTTGTTGATGAGAGACACATTTTTTCATTATGTTCATGTACATTATTATTTAAATAAAATAGGTATGGAAAAGTTGGATCATTTGGTGTCGATCGATAACAATGTTTGTTCAAGAATGCAAGATCATCATGAGTATGTGAACATGTCTTGATTTTGTTTAAGATGGATACAAATTCTTTATTGTCTTGTCGCATGACTTGTTTTAGTTCATAAGTTTTCACATTTTCTTTCCAAAAGTTGTAAGGAGCACTAGTTCCTTTAAGATGTGGTTGTTCAAATATCCAACAATTATGTACAGGATGTGCTTGACATAGGTCACCACAGAATATTATGTCAAGGTTCCCATAAGGGGAAGTTGGAATATGCATAATTTCGCAGAGTCGCTTGTCAATGTTATAAAGCAATCGAGACCTGATTGATGAAGCCTCATCTATCAACAAAAAATTAAGTTGTTCCTATTATTTGCTCAATACATCAAGTGTGTTAGAAGCCAACGACACCATGTGACATGGCGAAATTGGAAAATGTAAAGATGAATGGACTATAACACCATGTGCAATATATGCAACTTTTCCAGTAAGTGCAATATTAAAACTTTTTTTTCAAAGGGTCACTTTGTAAGTCTTTGTTATAAAGACGTACCAGTGCATGGTAAAGTGCTTGTGCAATGACTGTCTTTCCTATACTTGTACCTACAGTGATGAACAAATAGAAACACTTACCATGATTATTCTTTTTCCATAGAACTATTTGTTTGATTATTGATTGTTGCTTTTGATTTAATTGTCTGACAATTTCATGGTATGCCAATGTGTCCAAAACAAAGGGATGCTTAATGACTTCATTGTTTTTTGTATATTTAGTTTGAGTGTTTTTGAATTGATTTTTCTCTTGCAAATCTTGTTGAATGCCAATTTTTCATTAGCCAATCTCCAATGGCAAGTGAAGCATAAATATCTTGTCACTTTGAGATGCAATTGTACTGGAAGCAGTTTCAATATCACCCCATAGTGCATCTAAACGAGAAAATTATTTTTCTGTGACATCGATAATGTGTTTATGTGAAAAGTATGCTTCATCCCATGTTTCTTAATTTTCCTTTAATGTGTATTCAAATTCCCTGTATGGGATTTAAAGCATCATTTTTCTCTATAATGGTATTCTGGGTCCATGTGTTCATTGTATCGAATGCATCTTATGACACATGGACATTTTTTTTTTTTTTTTTTTAAATGTTGTTTTCGTGATTGAATAAGAGAAAACATATTCTGCCAAGTAGCCTTGCTCAATGGAAACGAGACTTGCAACATATCTATCAACAATTGTCATGCAAATAATATCTTCAGAATTATCAGGTTCTTGTTCTAACAAAATATGTCTTTTTAGAACATATGTTTGTTTTTAAGCTGGAGCAGTGTTAATGATTTTTTTTTTCTAGAAGTTGAATACAAAGGAAATGATAGAGCAATGTGTACAACTTCTCGACTTGACATTTGTTGCATATTTAGCAATGTGTTTCCATGCTTATGAATAGTTTCAATTTTGTTGTCTCCGCAAGATATGCAATTTTCTCAAATTTGTTTGAATGTAGTTGCCATGGAGCGATCCATTTTTGTCATATAAGAGCTGTAATATGCTGCTGCACATAGGCATCTAAAATAATTAAGCATATGTGTTTGCTTGCCACAACGAAGGGATTTTTTTTTCAAATGCATTTATCCAGACATTGCAAGGATTTCTTTTGAGCAGTACAATTGGCCAAGTAATACAAAATCGTAAGTGCATGATGTATTATTGTTTTGTAATTCCAAGATTGGCTAAAAACATGGCAAATGTTATGTTTTTTGAATAGGATTTTACCTGTAGAAGAAATGAAAGTTTCTTTTGCATTGTTTACCTATCATTGTTTTTATTTCACAAAGGATGCAAGATACAAGTTTCATCAATTGGTGGGGATAGGGAAACCGAATCTACAACTATATATTTTTTTAATGTTTTTTGCAAGTTTTTGTGTGGCGACGAGTTTGAAATTGAATCATTTGATTCGACAAAATTGTTGAATCACAAGTCAAATAATGATCAATGAAACCTATGACATCAACATCAAGTGATTGTTGATATATTGACGCTTTTTGAAAGGAAATCAATCCATGGTCATGGTCTGTTCCTCTACTTTGGAATTCTGTAATAAAAAAATAATCTTGCACTTGACCAAATAATTCATCATCTTTTGTTATCAAGGAACGTAGTGACGAGATTCTATGCCTATAATATCGACTAAATATGACTGATTGACATTTGATCAATGTGTCAATCCATTCATCATCAAAGTTTTCTTGATTTGTTATGGACTCAGTACTTTATATTTTTAATGCATTTATCAATGGTTCCCAAAGATGCTCATCACTAGTGATGTCACAAAGAAAGTCGGTGGACCAAGCTATCATGTCATTGCAGATATATATTTTCGTAAATGTTCAAAATAGTCAAGCGATGTGTGAATTCTTCCTAAACATTGATATGTGTGAATAATTTTTGAAGATTGCTTTTATTTTTAATGTATTTAGCAACTAGTTTTTGTCCTTCTAGTTCTCCTTTGCAAATAGAAATCCAAGCTAAGTTAGAAACTTGGTTTATTAAAATACGAATTTATTTAAAAAATATGAATGTAATATGTGTTGAAAAGTCACCAGACATGTGCAACGGTTCCCATTGTGCAATTTTTTGATACGAAAAGTGATTGATAACATCAATAGGGTGACTTGATCCAAAGAATAATGCCAGGAAGTTCAATTCTTTAGAGAATTTGTCTTGAAAAATGCCCAGGGGACGAAACCCTTTAAAAGGTGCAATCTGTATTATTCTTGTATCAAGATAAGGTGGGCCTTTGAATAACCATTTACAAGTGTTTCAGTTTCTCGCTTTAGATCATTATTTGCATTTGTTGAGTCCAGTTCCTTCATTTTTGGACTATCATTCTGATGATCTTGTTTACTTTGACCAATTTTTTTTTTTCCATTCATAGTTGATTACTATTTGTTCGTTGTTGTATAGATATGTGTTGAACAAGTCATGTAATGCACACATCACTTTCTTGGGTCAAATATTTCTTGACAAATATGCATTCTTGTATTCCAATTTTCTTTTTAGCATAATTCCCACTGTCATATTGTCATCAATATCTCTAGGCAATGCTCTCTGAATTCTATCTAGACTAGAAGGAACATTTATGATTGTTCATGTTAATCCAACTTGTGATATTTGTATCCAAGTTGTCTTATTTGTGCAAAATCTGTCCTTGGTGCCAAATCTCTCTTCCAAATATGCCAATTGTGCAACGAAGATCAATTTTTCATTTCGTCGAATATAAAGAGGCGATGCAAAAGTAGGAAAATTTTCATTGAGTATTGCATTATTACAAGATTTGCATATTTTCTCATTAAGTTTAATGGCTTTGAAGTTTGAAGCAGGCATCAAATAGAAAATAGTATATAAAATCTCTTTGTTAATAGATTGCATGTCCTTTCCAAAGGACAATCTATCACAAATGCAACATGCATATGTAGCCATGCCTTGGATTGATCGAAAATATGAATCAATTGATTTATTTGACTTTACATGTTGCTTTTGTGCTTCTTGTATTATAGAACCTTGTGCTCGTATTGCAGATTTCAATTGACGTAAGTGAGTGTACCGCTTACCATAAGAATAAAAAAAAGAAGCAGAGAGTTCTTTGTTATTTTGTGTCTCTATTGAAAAAGGATTATTGTTCTCATTTGATGATGTGGAATCCTTTGATACTACAACATTTTTTTTTGATATTGTGTTGTCAATTGACAAATGCTTTAATTGAGTAGAACATCTAGTAAACCTAGATTATTTGCTAAGAAGATATCTACAAGGTACACTTGATATCGGCTTGCAGTTATCTCTTTCTGAGATTCCTTGGAGCATTTGTGGGGACTTGTCATTGTCAATTATATTCTCAACATTCTGAATTTCCAGAATTGCATGGAAATGTGCATGTGATGTAGATATTGGTACATGCATAAGGTACACGACTTTGGAGAAAGTTTTTGATGAATAGAATCTCAAGGAAATATCTTTTGTTTCTATATTCCAGATATATATGTTAACATCAAGGAGTTCACATATCCATTGTATTGCAAAACCTTTTCCCTCTATATGTCCATGTGCATATGGAATTGATAAATTTGTAATATAAGCTTTCCAGTCATTGATACATTGCTCTTGTTCAATGTTTTTAGCACTCAGGTTTTGTTGTAAGAAATTTATAGCACTATCATCATTGCAAATGAAACAATTGTAAAAATTTCGTGCAATTGTTTTTCTCATATTAGACATATCAAACCATGGTGCAAGTGTGCAAATAGACTCAAACAAAGGGTCATGACCATCATTGAAATTTTGTTGATAGATCATGAAGCCTTGTTCAAATAAGATTTGACCAATTGACAATATATCAAACTGTCCATGTGATAATTGGAATGGGAAAATGCATGGGCCAATCGTTCTATTTATTGAAGCTACACTAGCTACTGTGATATGTAATAAGAGTGGTTCAAAATGTCCACATGCAGGATTTTGGTTATGTAGCAAAATATTATATTGATATCCATGAATTTCTGAATTGAACCGTAGATGTGCTTGGCATTTGTAAATAGCCAAAGATTGACTGGAACTGACAACCACTTGGAGCACCATTTGATACAAAATGCATGCCCCCATAAGATAATTGTAGATGGAGCACAAATAGAAGAAGGTGTAGACAATCCTTTCAAGTATGTTATAACTCCAAATCTCACTCTTGATATTTGTGATGCTGCATTTATGGCCTAGGGCAACCCCTCCTTCCAGACTTGGTACAAATACTTAAAAAATAGTGTTTTACTCCCTGTACACGACATTGCCTTGAGATAAACGCGTGTGTACGCGGGTCTATGTATACCCAACCCGCGTATATGTCTTGGAACACTTAAAAAAATTAAATCTCCTTAATTTTGGGCAGAGATCACGGATTTTACCTATTGATTACCTATTAGTGCCCGTGGCCTAACTGTTCCCAACGAATTCCCAACTAAAAAACTACTTTGGGAGAAGTATAAGAAGGCTTCAATGGGAAGGCCTTAAGGAGGAGAGAAGAGAGAGAATTACTCTACTGAGATTATCCCTTATCAAGTTTGAAGATCCTTGTGCTTCCAACACTTCCCCCACTACAAGAAACCCTTGTTTCCTTGAGTTTTGATGTCATTTCGCTAGTTGAGATATCCTTGCGTGAGTCATGGAAGGAGCCTTTTGAAGACTTGGGATTGGACGGGCCCGAAGGATGGTTCTGCTTGGAGCCAACAAGAGGAAGATTCAGGTGATATCATTCCTTGCTTTGTTTTAGTTATCTGCAATAAAGAAACATTTTTCTTGTTCCCGAAATCAATCTTCTGTATGCATATGATGTTATTGTTATGGTTTACATATGAATAATTGTTTCAATGTATAATTAACCATCTTTCAATAAGTTATGAAGTTGATTTCTATATGAAACTTTGTCCATATATTGCTATGCTTCTTTGAAATGGCTATTTTGTAGGTTCAAGGATCGAGAGGAACTCCAAGAGGGTTTGGACCTTGGCTGGATCTACCCAAACGAAGGACCCCCAGGTGCACCTCTCTTTGCATAGTTTGCTTATTTAAGTATCATGGCTATGCGGAACGCTTGTTTTTTACCTTAGATAACCCCCGCTCTGCTAGGGTGTTGACCCAAAACCCTAGGGGACTTTTTTCCTCAACAGAATTAGCGACTCCGCTGGGGACACCAATCTTGTTGTTCCTAGTTTTGGTTATTTTGTGCCAATCAGGGCTCAACCATTGGTTTTCTTGCTGTAATTGATTTGTCTGTTCCTGTAGGAATTTAGACTTTAAGTCTGAGCAGTTTCTTTAGACCTCTTTTTTATTTTTTCTTGTGAACTGTCATATACGCAATTTTGTCAGGTTACAATAGTGTATGTATGCAAGTTCCCCATATGAAACTGCATATATGCAGGTTTCTTTGGGTTGAATCGCGTATACACGCAACTGTGTATTGACATAGTCGCGTATACCCTAATTTTCCAAGATTTTTTCAAGTCTTTCTGTCTCAGAAGATTTGTTTGTTGGTATGAGTATTTCCTAAGCAGTCAGTTTTTGTTGTCAGTCCTTGTTTTTGTAGCAAGTTTACAGTTTCAAACTCTCTCCTATTGTGGAAAGTTTTGGTCTTGCTTAGTTTTGTTGTGAGTGTCATCATTTGTGTTTGAGAACATGAGATTTCTTTATGATAATCTTGGTTGTTCTGGCCTTCCAGAGTAGAAAGATTGGTTTCAATCTTTGTGGCAAACTTTATCTTTGTGATCTTCTTGCTTTGTGTCAAAACTGCATCTTGTGGCCATTTTCTTTTCTCACTTTCTGAAAGTTGTTGGTTGACGATTTTGAAAGTTGTCTTTCTTGGTCTTTTGATCATTGTTACCGAGCTCTTTTTGCTGCTTTTTGGTCGTTCGGGGCATCTTGAAACACCTATTTTGTTGATTTTTCGCCCATATTGAGTTGATAACTTGCAAAGTGTTTTTGTTGCCTATTTTTTGGTCTTAAAGTCTTCAATAGTATTTGGAGCGCTTTTGAAAAGCTGTGTTTTTGCTTTTGTGAAAAAGAAAACCTCTTAGAAACTTGGTTTTTTCTTTCTTTTGCCTTGTTTTGATTTGGTTTCTTTTTGCGAGTGAGAGTGCATTTTGTTTGTCTGCAAATTTGCTTTTAGTGTTTGGATGAAAATTAGCATTAGGAACTTATATTCTATCTGAACATATAAGGTGGTGAATTAGAAGCGATAAACAATTTGCTTTCATTCTTTGCTTTAGATTAATCTTAAGTTTCTTGCATCTTCATTACACCTTGCATTAGGATAGTTTTGCATTGTTAATGCATTAGTAATCTTTTTAGTTTTTGCGTGTGTGAAGTGTGTTGCAAGGCAAGAAAAGAAAAGAAAAAGTTTTTTTCTTTCTACGTGTTTCTTAGAACCCTAGTAAAAGTTGCTTTTCATCGAAAGAAAAATGATTGCATTCATGTAGTTACTTTTTCTTTGATTTTTTTTGAGTCATACACACATCATCAGTTTCACTCCCATACCCTTAACTTAAAAATAACATCCTTTAAAATCAAGCGCTAATTAAAATTAACTAGAACTTTTTTATTGTCATTAAATACACCAACAAGTTTTAGGTTATTTAGGGCCTTGGATTAGGTGAGAGGAAAGTAAACTCTCTAAGGTCACTATAAACTGTCAAACATAGAAGTCTGAATAAAGAGTGCAAATCCAATAGCGTTAGGGAGACCAAGAAAGCTCCGGATCTGGGAGTTAAGCACGAGGGTTTTTCAAGATAAGGAAGAGAGATTACCCCTCTCCTACTTGTCGGATCTTACCTCAAGAATGTTCCGCCTAGCTTCTAACACGAGTTGGTAACCTTAGTTGCTTATCCTAGGGATCTACATAGGTGGCTGCGGAGGGGAATCCCGTGGCACCTGAGGTCGACGTTGTATCACTCTCAGTAGTACTTCTGAAGGGAACCCTTGGGAAGCTCGGGGGCTTGCATCAACACAGGCTGTTGTTTTGAGGTTAGCGTAACTTCCTCTGATACCTTTGCTGGTAGGCCTGGGCCGTCATTATCCCAGATTATCTTCGGAAGGCCCCTACTTCAATTTCTTGTATTTTGGTGTTTGGTCCTCATCACCCAGAGCGGAAATACTTGAAAGTTGTTTGACTGGCTGACTCCTTTTAGGGACTTTATAGTTGAGTGCTCTTTGCTCCTTGTATATAGTTGGCTTTAGGTATTTTTGTCTAGTCACTTTTGGACTTTGTATTCTGAGTGACTAACTTACCACTCCACCGATCTTGAAAGGCTTTTGGTTGTTCTTTTGAAAGTTGTGGAGTTGCCTCCTCAAGGGAAAATGTTTTGATTGTGTGTCTATCTTCCTTGAAAAATAATTTCTACATTCCTGTAAAGGAAGGGTCTGCGAATCAGTTAGATATGGCCTATATTCCTGTGGAAACCAACCAAGGTACCCTCCCAAAAGGTGATCCTTGTGCTTTTTCTTTCTTTGAAAACGTTGGTACTCCCTTGATGGCCACCTTGAATATTCCTGGATTGAATGTTGGATTACTAGTTTGGCTGTGGTCCACTCCGAATATTCCAAATGGTCTTGAAGCTTCTCAGTTGAATGCTTTATTCCAGGGGCATCACATGGATGTTAATTGTTCATCTTCTTTCAAAGAGAAATCTAGGATTCCTTTTTCTTCTCCTTCTTGTAATAAGAAATCTAAAAAGAGGAGAAAGAGGAAGTCAAAGAAGAAGAATAATTCTATCCATTCATCTTCAACCTCTGCTAGTCATGTTGGAGATAAGCCTTCAGCCGCTGCAAGTCATGCTGGGGGCATAAGTCTAGTCACTGCGAGTCATACTAGCAAGTCATCTTCAACCTCTGCCAGTCATGTTGGAGATGAGCCTTCAGCCGCTGCAAGTCATGCTAGGGGCATAAGTCTAGTCATTGCGAGTCATACTAACAATTCATCTTCCACCTCTGCCAGTCATGTTGGAGATGAGCCTTCAGTCGCTGCAAGTCATGCTGGGGGTATAAATCTAGTCACTACAAGTCATACTAGCAAAGAGTCACCAACCTCTACAAGTCATGTTCAGGACTCTCCGCAAACCACTGCTAGACATGTTGGCGGAATGGAGGTTGATAAGAAACTTGGACGTAGAAGTTTTAAACCTAAGTTCCCTTGTAAGATATGCAAGGGAGACCATCTTACTCATTTATGCCTTGGTATTCCAGAGGTACAAAGAATATGGTCCGAGTTTGAAAGTTCTTCTACTCCTGGATATGATATGGTTTCTCATCAATCCCATTAAACATTGGTTGATAATGTTGTAGAGCTAGTGCAATCTCTAGCTGATTACACTCCTCTTTTGGGGGGTGAAGTGCCTAACAAAAGAGTCTGTTTGATCTCTAGTACAGAGTCTTCTGGTATAGGGGGCATTCCGACTTCTTCGAATGCTCCCCCTCCAAGATCTAGGAGTGTCTCCTTTGATTGGGATAATCTTGTCAAGCCTCATCTTCCTTCTGCTGCACCGTTCCAAATAAAGGCTAGGGTTAATTCCAAAAATGTCTATCAAAGTATGGTGGATGAAGGATCCTCTGCAAGTATTCTATCCTCTTTGACTTGGAAAGCTTTGGGTTCCCCAAAGTTGTTGACAACTCAGAGTGAGTTGTTAGCCTATGATAGAAGACCTGGTGAATCTATGGGTGTTCTTCCTCAATTGTCTATTACTTTAGGTGGGAAGATTGTCTTAATCGATATGATGGTGGTTGATAGCCCTTTAGACTTTAATATGATACTTGGGCATGATTATGTCTATGCTATGAATGTTGTGGTGTCTTCACTCTTTCGAGTGATGTGTTTTCCTCATAAAGGGAATATTGTTACTATTGATCAGCTTGCATCTGATAATCACCACCCTAATTTGACCTTACTGCAGAATACCCCTTGGTTCGTTCCAAGTATTCATGTAGACTCTACCCCGCCGCGGGTGAATTATGTGGCATTGAATCCTCAATGTTCAATCGCTTCTGAGAAGGATCCTTTGACTTATTATTCTCCTTCTTGGGACTTGGTCCCAACAGTTGATCAAGAGATTCTTCCTATAGGGACATGGGATCCCTTCATTCCCTCTTTTGATCCTTATAGTTCTCATGATTTCTCAGAACTTGATTTGCCTTCACAGGAGGAACTCTTTGAAGCCATGAGTTTTGACTACCAAAGGAGTCTTTGGCCTGATCCCTGCAAGTGGTTTGTCCAGAAGAACTATTATACATAGAGCCACAAGGTTGTGTGGTTCCCTGTACCATATTGTATATATAAGGTGCACATTTTCAAGTTTTGTATTCTATAATATAATATTTTATATGAAGTTTATATGTGGGATGTATTAACTTCTTATCTAGTGTTCCTATTTATGTATACAGAACTTGGAAGATTTCTCCTTTGGAGATTTTTATGTTCGGTCCGTTCTGACAGGTATTGGTTCTCGAAACCAGCATATAGGTTAGGTTTTTCCGCCTACATTGTGCACTTATCAGTTTCCTTTCCAATTTTGGCCTTAGGATCGACCCCACAAAGTTATGGTGCAAAACCTTCTCATTGCTTAGAAGTATCATGACTTGTGTGGTAGAGCATACCTTATCATGGGTGCCCTAGTTAGTACCTTGTTGTCACTTGGCACTCATGCCGATTTTTTGTCCCTAGGCTCGGGAGTCCTCTTTAGTCCCGCCATGACTTATGCGCTGAAGACTCATTCCTCTTTGCTTCTTCGCTTCGTTCTGGCCTTATACCCTAGAGGCTCCTTTGTGTTGAGTTGTACTACTACATTGCATTTTGACCATTTGCACCTTTGGCCTTGAGCCGGCTTCACTTGGACTCGTGTTTAAGCCACTTTTTGACCATGTCTTCTGCAAAAATCAAACTCGCAATCCCTTAGCTTCTGCAACTTGACACACCTTCAGACCCATGGAAAGAACATCCCTTTGACTGTCTTTGACCAGTTTTCACTTCCCTGCATTAAGCAAAGGATTGTTCCAATCCCAGGAACTAGATCATCTGCTTCACCGAAACTCGTTCTTTCCACTGTATTATAGCATTCTTTTATTCTTTTTTAAGCTTAATGAAAAAAGACAAAAAAAAAATTATATATTCCAAAAAAGAGCGGGAACGAGAAAATATTTCCATTTATTGTTGGCAGCTAGAGTCGTGTCACCCTTGAGCAAAGCACTCAAAAGAAAGTCTCTCCCCCATTTGGGCAGGATTTAGTTTGACTTAGGTATGCCTTAACCTTTTTATTGAGTCAGTTCTCCTTCGATTGGTTATCTCTTCCAATCATATGGAGAGTTCGTTCATGCCTCCTGCATGACAACCTTATACAGAGTCATCATATGCTGCCACATGGTCATCATTGAGTCGTGCTTTTGTTTAAGGGAAGTAAGCCTGATTCGGCTTCTCTGCAGTGTCCCTTGACCTGTTTTTCAGTCGGCCATCCCTGGTTGTCAGTGTCTTGTTTATCATCACATCAGTTATATTGGTCCTTTACTTGTGCCAGTTTGAGAAGGTCTCCATTGAATTCTTGTTGGCAGGTCTTGTCCTTATCGACGACGACATCTTGCTCTAAGGACAGGCCTAGAGCCACACCCTGGCCCTATTTTCGTTATTGATAGGTCACCTTGTGCTCAACATCGATCAGTATCATGGGTCTTTGACTGAGTGGTTTCCCTTGTGTTTGACGTCAGCTTACATTATCACACATTGGGATTCGTGTAGTACCCTTGGTTTCCATTTGACCCTATTGGTGGATACCTCGCCTCTGTGTCAGCTTTCATTATTGGTTGGTTCAGAGGGTTTTTGTTGTGCGCTAGCTACATCTTGTATACGTCGGAAACATGCTTTGGTTGGGTTACTACATCTTTTTCGTCTGATTCCTTCCACATTATTGGCCTGCAGGTTACACTTGCGCTAGATTAATGAAGGATGCCTTAATGCCTTCCTTCTAGTGGATCTTTCCACATCGACTACGACTCATTGCTCTAGGGCAAAGGTCTAGAGTCCATTTGGCAGTACCTTGGGGTTTGTAGTCATCAGTGGCAGATCCTTTGCTATCGACAATAGGAAACCATCATTGTCTCCTGATCGATAGATTCTTCTAGGTGTTTGACTTCAGATCATTTATTCGCACTTTTTAGATTTTATTGGGTACGTTGACTCTCATTATCATTATTGGTGAGTAGTCTCGCGTTTGTTAATGGTATACATTGATGACCGGTAATCAAACGATTTCTCACATGGTCGACTTCAGGTCATTCATTCCAATTGTGTAGAAATTTACCACGGTGGTCGGTGAAGACCTTGGGTTGCATCAACATTCATTGGTTCACTTGATAGTTGCTCCTATTGCTGCTAGTTGATACCATTCCACCTTATATGTTGCAGTCATTCATGGCGACATTCTATATGCTGACACCCGAGTTCGCAGTGTAGTACCATCTTATTCCATCATGTTCATTTGGCACTATTGGGATCAGTGTTTGATATCAATGATCAGCTTCATCCTTCAACATCATTGACATTCTTATATGTGATATTCAGACATGTACTTGTTCGATCGTGATCACATGATCCATTATGCATTTCCAGTCATCTATACTTGTATACTTAGTGGATCCACTTGTACTTGATATGCGGACATGCTTTACTTTTTCTGAGCATGGGTATGGTCGCCTCAGATAGTGTTTCTTTCTGATCTCCTTTTGTGGCTTGGTAGGCTGAAATTTGGCAAAGTCCTTCTCAGTTTTTGATAGGTTTCCTTTCCATGTACTTAATACATTTCGGCCATCATGTACCCCTTCTGACCTCATATATTAGGGGGCATCTGTTATAGCTCCAAATCTCACTCTTGATATTTGTGATGTTGCATTTATGGCCTAGGGCAACCCCTCCTTCCAGAATTGGTCCAAATACTTAAAAAGTAGTATTTTACTCCCTCTACGCGACATTGCCCTAAGATAAACGCATGTGTACACGGGTCTGTGTATACCCAACTCGCGTATATGTCTTAAAATACTTAAAAAAAATAAATATCCTTAATTTCAAGCAGAGATCATGGGTTTTACCTGTTGATTACCTATTAGTGCCCATGGCCTAACTGTTCCCAACGAATTCCCAACTAAAAAACTACTTTGGGAGAAGTATAAAAAGGCTTCAATGGGAAGGCCTTAAGGAGGAGAGAAGAGAGAGAATTACTTTGCTGAGATTATCCCTGATCAAGTCTGAAGATCCCTGTGCTTCTAGCACTTCCCCCACTACAGAAAAGCCTTGTTTCCTTGAGTTTTGATGTCATTTCACTAGTTGAGATATCCTTGTGTGAGTCATGGAAGGAGACTTTTGAAGACTTGGGATTGGACAGACCCAGAGGACGGTTCCGCTTGGAGCCAACAAGAGGAAGATTCAGGTGATATCATTCCTTGCTTTGTTTTAGTTATCTAAAATAAAGAAACATTTGTCTTGTTCTCGAAATCAATCTTCTATATGCATATGATGTTATTGTTATGGTTTACATATGAATAATTGTTTCAATGTATAATTAACCATCTTTCAATAAGTTATGAAGTTTATTTTTATATGATACTTTGTCCATATATTGCTATGCTTCTTTGAATTAGCTATTTTGCAGGTTCAAGGATCAAGAGGAACTCCAAGAGGGTTTGAACCCTGGCTGGATCTACCCGAACAAAGGACCCCCAGGTGCACCTCTCTTCACGTAGTTTGCTTATTTAAGTATCATGGCTGTGTGGAATGCTTGTTTTTTATTGTAGATAACCCCCGCTCTGCTAGGGTGTTGACCCAAAACCCTAGGGGACTTTGTCCCTCAACAAAGTACATTTCAATATCATTAACATGATGAAGATCTTGAAGGTATTCAAGAGTCAATTCTGTATGCAATGAATGCAAAGCAACATTATGTCCATCAAATAAGAAATGTCGAAAGTGGTTTACAATTCCATGTCGTATTTCAGTTGAACCATAGCAAAAGTGAAGAAGAGCAACAAATGAGTCAAATAAACAATCACCATGATAATAGAAGAAATTCTCTAATCTATGTAGATTGAATATAGATAACTTGTGACCAATTTCTTGCAATTTTGATCCTTTCAACACAAAACTATTTTTTATTGCCATAAAGTATATTGAGATGATTTATAACATTAAGAGCATGGATTGCATTGAATGTTCAATCAATACATATGATACTAGAAAATTTTCAAACCTCATATATTATCTAGTCTACATTGTCTTTGTGACTATCTTCTATCGTTTTTTGTTTCACAAAACTCTAAAAATGAGTACCTAGCACTGTGACAAAGGTGTAGACAAAATGGCCATAAGGAACCTTGAATATTGCATTTTTTGCAATTGATACATAATTTAGAACTAAAGACATTTATGCAATTTATATTAATAGAAACAAAAGTATTATTATCATTTTAACAAAACATTTAATTTTCAAAATTCCGTAATTTTTTTTTGACAATTACTATAAATTCTTTTCAAAATGTATAAATCAAATAGAATCCAAATATTATCTTCAAAAACAAATTACAATATAGCTTTCTATAATAAACAACCCTAATTTAAGATAACAAGCATAAACTACTTAAAACAATTATCATATTCATAAGCTTATTGAAATAATAGACATATTCAAATGCTTATTACTATAAAGCTATCAATTGCACCATGTCTAAATTACTAACCTATTGTTGCATTATAAAGACATTATGCTATCAAATAAACTGTAAAGTATTTAGGTTCCTAACATAATGTAATATTTGTTTTTTAAGACTTGGTGCAAATGTATATAGCTCCAACTGTTTGAGCATACCTATGGTTAACACATGAACATCGTAGTTTTTTGACATATCCACATCATAACAGTTGGAGAAAGTCTCATAGCTAGTGTGTGCATATGCAGGAACAAAACCCTGACATAATTGGTGGACAAAAAACAATGCATGGAGTTAATGGAAAAAGTGAAAACCAAAAAAACTAATAATTGATATTTCTATGTAGCAAGAAGCACCAAAGAAAATTTGAAAGTGTTTTGATCAATAAAACACACCACACATTGTTGTTTTTTGGACAAATAGCTATGCAACTTTTTTTTCCATAAAAATTCTAGTTTTTTTGCTATATATATGATTTTAGAATTATTCTATCTAAATTGTCTCTCTATAATTTATGACACAGTAAAATTAATTACTTTAGCCCTATATACTTTGTGTTCATGCATAGCCTATACACAGTTTAAATGTATTTGTGATTACACACTGATCATTAAGAGATTGACATACTTAGAATCATACTACATGTGAATCACCAACAATGTATGCAAGGTACAATAGTATTTATAGCACCATAGCCATGAATTTATGCAATCTACACAATAATTGTGTACAAAGACAAATTAACATTGTATTCAATGCTACTAGAGTGTATGTATATATATATAATATTTTTTATTTTTATTTTATTATTATTATTAAAACTAGAGTGTATGTATATATATAATATATATTTTTTTATTTTTATTATTATTATTATTATTATTAATTTTTTTTTTTTTTTTTTTTTTTTTTTTTTTTTTTTTTTTTTTTTTTCTGTAAATAACAATGACCAAAAATGGGTAATGTGATTTTGTATCATATTGTTTGCTAGCCATTGAAAGCATTATCTACTATGCCATAAATAAAAATAATATATCTAGCCACACATCACTATAGAAAATTGCAAATAAAAAACCACCGCTCAATATATATATATATATATATCTATATTTTTTATTTTTATTTTTATTTTTTTCTGAATTTGTCTACTCCTATATTGATACAAAAATATTTTTACAAAGAGGCAGCGGCCTCGAGAAGTCTAGCCCAGAGATGCAGCATGCTCACATTACATAGCTGAACACTGACCAAAAAGACCTGCTGAAGACTAACCAGAAGAGCTTTTAGGACCATGACCATGACTAGTTCATAGAAACAGAATACACTAATATCGAAACTGAAGACTGACCAGAGGTAATTCAAAGACCAAAATAGGTAGATTGGGCCCATACAAATAAACAGGGAAGTGCTGCCCAAATCAAAACTGAAATCTGACCGATTAAACAATTGTAACCGTAATCGAGACCCAAAGACACAGTAAGAAGAATGTCGCCCACGCAGGGGAAACTGAAAATTTAACTTTAGAAAAAAGGTCTGAGCATGGGAACTGTAGAGCATATAATGACTATAAAATAGGAGGGAATTGAGCACCTTCGAGCAACAAAGAATCAAAAACCATTGAACGTAGACCTGATTAATTTTCATGAGAGGTGGAAGGTGACTCTTCAATGATGCGACACCCATAGTTGTATGGATCTTCATCCTTAGAGGGATGGCCCTATTTGACTGAAGAACTGCCACCAGTAGGGACGCTTGGACTAGCTTGAATGTTCATGTCCCGGGTTGCAGTGCCACCAGGATCCTTACTCTGCTTGTTGTCAATCTGAGAAATGCCATGCTTATCTTCCCCCCTCGTCTCCAGAGTCACCCCTGGTGTCACAGCAACCAGATTAGAAGTATCCGCTCGAAGCTCAATGGTGGCTGAAGCTAAGAAGGAGAAATTACTGAGTGTACAAGGGAATTGAAAACGAGCTGTGTGAGATTGAGAATTATGAGAGTGCGCTACTGAATTATGCTGCCCTCGATCCCATCCATGACCACTCCTGGTAACGAAATAGTGGTCAGAGCAGAAGTCCGAGGAATAAGACGAGGAGTTCGAAGTGGAGGAGGAGGGCTGGCGGATAACTTGCCCATGGGAACTTACCCCCCTGCAGCTCATTCTTTGGTGCAATCTAGGCATAATGAAAAGAACAGGAGGTGCTAAACATGTAGCAGTACTGTGAAGGTAGGGGGGAACTGAAAGGGGCTTAGCTTCAGCATGCAGAGGAGCACTGGGAAAGACAAAGGATGAGCTACAACTGAATTTGCAGAAAGGGCTTTGAGAAACATGAAGTCCCGACGATAAATCAACATAACATTCCAGAGCACAATGTTTCCCTGGGCGGGTCTGAGAGCGAGGCTTGGTGATAGCAAAAGAACAACACGAGCGTAGGGGAGGAGCATGAATGAATTCTTGGCGGGGCGCCATGACAGATGAACTTGCAGGTTGGTATGGAGGGACGAGCTGCATTAACACAACATTGAAGATGTTAGCTGAGGAATTAATGACTGGCATCACGCGAGGCTGGATGGCGGTGGTAATAAGCCACGCGCCAACCCACCAAGCTGCCCACATACAGAACGCCATGTTACACACCCGGATCCAGGAACCACCGCTCAATATTAATCATAGTTATATAACTACATTAAATTACATATGTACTTTAATAAATGTGTCAATTTGAGTAAAACATATTGCACCAAAATTGTCTAGAAATGAAATAATTTAAGCTTCCATAGCCACTCATCTTGGAATAAAGATTCCAAGTAGACATACACAACAGAAATGACTATGATATTTAGGGGTGCATTTAGTATCTGCTGATTTTAGCATTATAATTAGTGAAAATTCTTTCTCACTTGAGACATAGTGAATCAACAAATTTATCATTTAAATCACATAAAAAAAATTGTTTCATGTTGGACTTTGATATTCATTCAATGTTCACTGGATTTGAACAAAGATATTACATGCAACAACACAAACATTTACACCAATTAAAACTGCAACTAATCCACCTGCAATGGAAATTGCATTCAAATCGCTCATTGTTTTTCCCCTTCTCTATTTTATTTGCAGAATGCAATTTCTGATTATTGTTGGGTTGTGTTATATTCTTTCGACGACTAACCTACATAGTGAACTGGGGGGTTAGAGGGGGGGCGGAGTGCCCCCTTCATTGCACTGATTGTGCAACAGGGGGGTTTGAGGGGGGCAGCGCCCCGAGATTTTTTTTTTTGGACCCTATATTAGGTTGGGCGAACCTAATTATAGTTTTCAGTCCATGATTTTGGACGCGATGATTTTTGGTCCATGGTATTGGATGCTTCGACATGTATAAATATGTATTGTAACATTGAAAGGAACATAATCATTAATCTGGTAGTCCCAGTTTTGGGATCCAGGGAAAAATATCTGTGTATATGTGTTTTATGTGTTATGCTCTCGCATTGTTTATTTTCTGTGTTTTAGAATTCACATATAGGTAATTTCTGTACGGGTTTAAAACCTACATTTGGTATCAGATGTGTTTTGGCTTCAAGGGGACGCCTTTGTTGTTGAGTGGTTTTTCTTGGGCCTGTGGTAGACCCTGTTCAGTGGGAGATTTGCGGGATCGATTCTAGTGGTGAAAGAAGATGACGAGCAGTGAAAAGATAGAGATCGATAAATTTAATGGTCAAAGTTTTGAGTTATGGAAACTCAAGATGGAGGATCTGTTGGTGGATAAAGATCAGTGGATCATGGTAGATATAGGTACTAAACAAATGGGAGTGTCTGATGAAGAATGGAAGAAGTTGGATCAGAAGGCAAAGAGCACAATACGATTGTGTGTCTCAGATTCAGTATTGCTGAATGTATCAAGGGAAGCTACGGTGAAGGCTTTATGGGACAAGTTAGGGAC
>APFE031395474.1:0-11831 GCA_000404065.3 Pinus taeda
CCCCTCGAAGAGGCTAAATTCTAAGGCGTTGATCTATCTTTTCTATCTTTTCTTGAGCTGGTTTCATAACAGAGTATATGATGGCATATCAAAAATTAAATGTGGGATTTGTAAGTATCTATGTTATTTTACTTCTTTGAGTTTATAATTAATAGAACAAAAATATCATTTATATTAAATCTATGATTTATTATAGAGTATAAAACTTGCAGGAAACAAAATATGTAACTACGCCAACAAAAGAGTTGTTGAGATAAGGCATGAGATTTGGTTTTGAAAGAATGTGTATACTTCATGACTTTCTTCTTTCTATTGATCCAGGTGGCTCCAAAGACACTCAAAGATCCAAGAGGACTCAGGAAAAGCTAAAAAATCAAAGTTATTAGATTGAATCGAAACCAGAGTTAGATTGAAGAGCTCAACGTAAGATTTCCAATGACAAATGACACCTTAATCCAAGTTTGTATGTGAAAGTTATGGCTAGTTAAAGTTTTGGTCAAAATATGCCCATTGGTAACCACTAACGAGGCGACAATTTGGCACTTTATGGTGATGGTTTCCAGCGGTCAGAAAAGGTGAATTTGTTTCCTACTTAATTTTTCTAATAACCCTAAAAATTCTGCTCATGGGTTTTTGAATAAGTTTATTTAAAAATTAAAAATATATATATATAAATAGGGGGCCTGGCCACCACACTTGCCATCCTCCCCAACCACAATGTATGTATATATAATAGACAAAATGGGCTGGTCATTTCAATGGATTTCCATTTAATTCGGGATCAACAAAATTTGAACCTGCTTGGCCAAGTTGGTCGACCCGCCCACAAGCAACCCCGCTACACCATATTTTAACAGTCCGCCAAACCAACAAAACCCACCAAACAAAATAAATTGTTTTTTAGTCAAATTAGGAAGTGAGCAGGTCTTGAACTCGGACCACCCATGCCCAAATCATTATATCCTCCAATGGGCCAATGACCCCAACATTGATATTAACGTGACCCATAATATATTTAAACTCTGATTTTCACCATTCGAGGGGGTAGAGAATGGAGATGAGAGCCAAGTATTAGCACACAGGTGTCAGCACGATGCCAGACAAAATTTTCGAGAAAATATATTCCAGGGGAATATTCCTTGGAGTATTCCACAAAATATTCCCATGCAGAATCAGTGAGGAATCTTGGAGATTCCTTGGAGGGCCAAATTTTCACAGTGACAGAATCATGCCAACTTTATACTCAAACACACCAGAATTTCGCTAGGAGTCTAATGATGTCATAATTTTTGGATCTGAGCAACAGACCTTCGGTCAACTTGTAGATAGAATCTTTATGGAATCATGAGGAATCTCAAAGATTCCCTAAGGACCGATTTTTGACAATTTCAGAACCAGGTCGACTTTATAGTCAAATTAATTAGTTTTTCACAAAGAGCATAGTGGTGAACTTAGAATTTTCATTTGAGATGCAGAATTCTAGTCTATAGCAAGAAGTAATCTTTGGGGAATCTTCGAGATTCTCGAGGGTCCATATTCTAACAATGTTAGAAATAGGTTGAGTTTATAGTCATTTGACACGATTTTGCACCATGAATTCAATGGTGCAGTCAATTATTTCAGCAGAGATGTCCATTTTTAGGTCATTTCTAGAAGTGGAGGTATATGATTCAGTGATGCCATGTCTTTCTTTTGATTTGTTGAGATGATGCTTTGATGCTCAGATCCTTGTTTATTACTATGTTGGAGGATACTTGTATGTTGCTCCATGTGAGAATTTAATATCTTGTCATGCTAAAGGAGGACCCATATGAGTGAAATTTACTATAGGAGAACTTCATTAGAGAGACATGTCACTCTAGTTGAGGGAGTTTATCCTTGTAATGACAAAGAATGTACTAGGTACTCATCATCATCTTGCATCATTTAATGAAGCAACCTCCCCACTCTTAACACTGAGCCTGAAGACATAACCCACATTGGGTGAACTCTGTTATCAAGTTGTGTATGTTCTTGATTTGATGATTGCCTTTATGTTTCCTCTTATTTAAAGCATGCACATGTGGTTTTTCATACTCTTTCACATGCAATTCTGCTAATATCATAGAAGTAAAAGATCTTTGTTAATTTTGGTAGCTGAGAGATCTGAATCAAGTTTGGTATCAGAGCAATCTTCTTGTTGATGTGAATTGTGAGAGTGAATGATAACAAAAAATTGAACGTGCAACAAGAAGGAACATGGAAAACCACAAATATCTCTATGAGGACTTCTACAAGATGGTCAACATGGTAGATTTAATGCATGTAGATTATGAGGAGAAGATGGCAAGAGAGGAACAAAAGAAAGAAAGAGAAGAGGAAGATTCTCCATATCCATCTTCCAGTGATCATTCATCTTCTTCATCGACTTCACATCATTGGAATGAGGAGATCAATCAGAATCTTCAAGAAAATAATTTTGAATTGAAGAGACTTCTACAAGAAGAAAAAGAGGTGAAGCAAATATTGCAGCTTTAGTTATGAGCCACAAAAGAAGCCTTGGAAAAGTTGAAGCGCAATGAAGGCTTAGCGAAGCCATCACTATTATAGAGATATTTGGGCACTGCAACTGCAATCACATATGTCCATAAACCAAGGGCTTCTAAACCCATAAAAGTGTTGTTTCATACCCTAAAGGAACAAGGTTAGCTGATTACATCATTTCCCAAAAGTTCTCCCTAAAAACTGCTCAGAACTGGTCAAAATTGGACCATACAGACTGCTCCATGTTGAGGGTGTGATGCATCTCACCTGTCAAATGCAAAGGGTGTGATGCATACTGAAAATCCCTTCTATAGGATGCGATGAGCGAGAGTAGACAAATGGAAGAGGTAGTTTGCTAGGTGGAAACCAAAAGAATCTTCTAGAAACTGCTCATTTGACACTTACCTCTCTGAATTCACCTAGGGATGAGTAAGAGATCATGAAATCTCCAAGTGGAACCAAGAACTATCAGTGAAATGACACTAATTAAAATCCCAGAAGCTGACTCACCTGCCTGCAAATATCTATATATGGATCCCTCATCCTAGAGATCCAGGGGCTAGAATTTTGTATTTTGTAAGGAAGTGCTATTCGTTTCTCTATAAAACATTGTATTGTTGGGTGATCTAGTCTTTTCATGAGGTGAAGAGGGCTTTCATGCTGGGAGGATGGCACTAGATCAGACAACTGGGTTGTAATCCTCTCTTCTACTACTTCTATCAATAAACCTATTTGAGTTTTCCTCCATATGCTTGTATATCTCCGAATCTTGTATTTGTTTATTCATGTGTATGGTTAATGTACATCTTATCCTATATTGTTTATGGTTATAGATATCTATGCTTTGATGGTATTTTGCTGCTTTGACTCTACAGGTGTTCTTTAAAGCAGGACAAGTGAGAAAGGAGTGGCAAAAGCTCTATCAAAGGAGAGAGGAAAAAAGTAAGGAGCCAAGCGAAAGACTTAGGTTGGTACTCTATACTTCTCTCTCATCTATCTCTCATAAAGGAAAACACAAGTAACTTTAAATTGTTTGTTTCTAAGATAGCTACCCATCTTAGTGGGACTAGCATCTCTGAATGGACACTAGTTTTCCTGATAAGAAAATGGCGAATCTACTGGGCAATGAATACTTCGATTGTTAGTCACCATTGTTTGCTTTATAAACTACAGACGGAGCCTAAAGTTAAGCCAGCTAGCCTTCAAACTGCTTTTGCTATGCAACTGCAAAGTAGATCAACACTGCTTCAGTCAATCTCTAAGTTAGTTTATGAACTAAACATCTAACTTGCAAACATCCTAAGTGCTCTGGTGGTAGCTCAAATGACCTCATTAGATCAGCCCCTATACTTTGTGTTTACTGTCTATCATTAGCTCAGCCTAAATCCCTAAACTTAGTTGCAAACTGTGAGTGAAAACCAAGCTCAGTCTCGTCTTTGGACCATCGCACTGTCTCTCATTGGAAACCTAGATGCATTGCATCTCCTGTGTGTTGTAGGTGAGATGCATCCTTGTTTCCCTATGTTAAAGGTGCGATGATTGAATGAGACTGTTTCTGCCTCCATATTTTGGTTTTTCCTTCATTGTTTTCAGCTCTATTCAGTAGTTTTGCTATCTATGATCAATATATCATTGTTGAAACTCTCTTCCTTTGCATTATTCAGCCTCCATTGATAAAGAATTTTGAATGTTTTTTTATGTATTTTTCATCATTTACAGTTCTCCTTTGCAAACAATAGCTTAATCGAATTGTCATCTTTTGATTTGAAAGTGTCACAAGTGTTGTTTTCAGTCAAAGAAAAGAGTGTCGTAAAGTCTTCCTCTTTTAGATAGTCGATTACACTTTTGCCATTGTATTTGATTTGAATAATCAATTCTTTGAAGTGTTTAAAGCAGTTTTCAAGTTGAAATTGAAAGTGTTGTCTAAATATTCCTTTCGTTTTTGAAAAGAAATTGCTAAAGTGTCGCTTTGAGGAAATATAGTTCAGATCTGTACTTAGTTTTCTTTTTGTCATTCTCACATTAAGGAAACTAAAAAAAAAACACATGCATGTGCATTTGCATTTAGACTGCACACAAAAATTGATTTAGGACAGTGCATCTTAGTGTGTGCTCTTTGCTCTATGTTGAAAGAATTTTACTTCTCTTTCCTTAGTAGCTAGGATTTTCATTGCTAAAAGAAAGTAAACGACTGTTTATCATCTTAGATTGCATATTTAGGAATTGTATATCTACATCACATGGTGAACCTTAAAGGAAAAATTCTTAAGAAAGATCAACTGTAAAATAAACCTCAATGAACATAAAAATGCTTTGGAACCTAACACACAACATCTAGAAGTCTAGGCTAGAGATGTATCCCGGCGTCGTAAAGCCTGGTAACTATTGTTTTCATCGTAGGTTGGGTGATTCCTCCTCTTTGATACGACAAGTGCCAGTACGGACTTGTGCTCCCACCTACCATCGAGTATATATTGAGAGACCACAATAGGCTATATCCTTTATCCTTAGGAAGCCGTGTTTGCTGCCCTATCGATCGCAATGCACTGAACACAACATTTAGGAAGATTGACTGCCGTACATAAAAAGTATTTTGCAGTTTTGCGATTAGTTTGGTAATCCCTCTATTTATATTTCCAGAGTAGTCACTTTCATTCCTTTTTAGACTCCTTAAAAGAAAAGGTCCATCTAAGCACTTGTCACTTCAGGCTCATTAAAAATTGAAGGCGATTAGAGTCATATTTAGCTTTTTATCGACTCTTAAAAATTGAAAAAGAAAGTTGTGTCAAAGCATCATAAAATTTATTTTAATTGGAATAACATCACTGTTCCCTCGTTGGTCTTAGGTTGAGGAATTGGAGTCCGCAAATCAAGGATTTCCCCTTGGGGGGAATCCTAGTCCTCTCTCTTCTTGGGGAGATGTTGGTGCTCCACACATGGCTATATTGTCCCTTCCAGGACTCACAATTGGCTAGCCAGTATGGCTTTTCTCAACCTTTGTCGTTCAGAACACCGTAATTCCTCAACAATCAAATCAGCAACCAGATGATACTGAAGTCGCTCCCCCACCTTCTGCTTCGTTTGTTTCTCCCTCTCCTTCTTCCTCTTTGCTTGGTGAATCTAATAGCACTAAAAACCAAGTAATTGAGAAGAAGAAGAAAGGGAAGGAGAAGAAGAAGAAGAAGCCAATGGTGAAAAGGGGTAACCATGTATTGTCTGGAAAAATCCCACACACTCCACCATCCAAACCTAAATCTCCATGTGTCATTTGCAAAGGAGACCACTATCATCGAGATTGTCCTTGCATCCTGCGGATCTTAAGAGACTGGTCTCCCTGCTTGCACAATCTGGTGTCTTCAACCTCTAACGATCATGTTGAGAGAACACCATCAACTAGTGAAAATGAAGTCAATGGATAGAAAGGAAGATCTAAATTTCCTTGTAGACTATGTGAAGGCGATCATGCCCTCCACCATTGTCCTTTCCTGGACGAAGCTAAAAGAGTCTTGGATAACCGTCTTGCTTCACCACAACGACTTCCTCCTGGGTACAAGAAACTCATGTTGAGTCCATCACTAGTTGACACACCTTTGTTGTCGGTTGAAGCACCTATCATTGAATATAAACCCGCTAAGTCCACACCGGACCAAAGTCAATAGGTCGAGATGGCAGTCTACCCAGCCTTGTCTTCAAAAGGTCCACCTTCAGATGATACAGTCATAAAAGAGAATGAGAATGAAACCATTCAAATTCTTTTTGTTAACACATAATCCAATGAACATGGGGGCAATCTACCCGTTCCTTTACCGCAGGAAGGAAGTTCATTAGAGATTCATCCAGCCATTTATTCGGTCCCTCCTCCAAGCAATCTAGTTGTTTCCTTCGATTGGAATCTACTAGGGAGACCCCGCCTACCATCTAATGTACCATTCTGAATCATTGTGCAAGCTTACAGAATGATCATGGATGGTACTATCATAGATGAAGGGGCTTCCGTGAGTATCCTTTCCTCAACTGCTTGGAAAGCGCTTGGTTTGCCATCACTTCTACCTGAGATTCGAAATCTGTCAGGCTTCAACAAAGGAGCCAGTCGACCCTTAGGGATCCTTCCAAATTTTCCTATAACTTTGAGAAGGAAAACCATTCATCTAAATGTAATGGTAGTCCAAGGGCCTCTAGATTACAATCTACTCCTTGGGCGTGACTACATTTATAGCATGGGAGCTATTGTGGTCCTTCCACCTGATGAGCGCAAGTGATTCGGTGAATGTGACTAAACCAAGGGGGCATGCGCCATGGTTTGCTTTGGTAGGAAAACCCCAGGTATAAGGTAGGTTTCCGCGTAGGATATACAACTAGTTTGACACACCCGTCCGTTTAGAAAAATGGGATTAGACTGGAAAAGGATTCCCTCGTCAAAGGTTATGTGAGTGGAAACTCCCACCATTCACCTTTGTTTATTTCAATGGACAGAGCCAAGGAAGTGTTTTGCCTGCAAATGCAGACGAAACAACCTTGCTTTAACGCAAGAACTTCCATATAGTAACCTGGAAACTCTACTTCTCTTTATACCTGGGGGCATGAAAACCTTTTGTACGCAAGTGAAAAGTGACCAGTGTAACTCTAACCCTGTAGTTTTTTACTAACTTCAACTTCTTAAGTTAGGTGATTGGTTTTATCAACCATTCACCTTTGCAAGGGCCAAATTGCACCGACGAAGTAAAGGAAAGGTTTCCCTTTGAGAAGCTATCCTACCTAGCCTCAGTAGTTCTTTAACTCCTAGGATAGTAGTTGGTCGCTCCTAGCTTGCATACAAAAGGCTTCGGAGCAAAGTTGCGCATGGGGCAAGCTCCCTTAAAAATGAACCTACTAATGAGAGACATCCTTATTATATGACTGGCACGAGCAACGTTTTCGCAAAGTTCAAGCTTGTTAAAAAATAAACCTAGCTATGAGAATATGTTCCCCCAGAGTTCAAGCTCATTAAAAAATGAACCCATTTTCGGTAAATAACCTTTGTGATCACATTACTATCAACTTTTGAGCCTTGGTCGTGTTGTTGCCATCACCTCCACTTTTTAGCCGATCATACACGTCCACTTGATTGTTTACCCTTTTGAGGAATAGCTGTGACGAGTGATTTTGTTAGCCATCTTCTTTGCACTGCCGTGATTGAAAGTTACAAACGTTACCTGCAACCAGCTGCTACCCAAAAATATCACTTGTTCCTCAAAGACGAGTCTCTTTTAAGCTCTTTTTAGACTCATAAAATATAAAAAGATTGCCGAGCAATTGGCCTCTCCAGCTTGTTAAAGTGATTGGAAGTGCCTTCCCTCCTCTATATTTTAATCTTTTTGGACCTAAGGGATCATTACACAAAAAGATCAAGCGCTTGTCTTTTTCGGCTCGTTAAAGTGATCGGAAAAGTCATCCCTTTCGTATTATTTTACACTTTTTCGAACTTAACGGATTATACCATGAAAAAGGATTATTGGATTTTCCTTTCCATCTCTTTTTAGACTCTCTAAAACTAAAAAGGATGGAGTCATCGTTGTCATTAAACTCGTTAAAACAATAGCAACAAACTTATCCATTACAGACAAGAGCGAGTTTCACTATCGCTAGGCTTGCTAAAACATAGTAACAGGTTTGCCCGAAGGGAAAATTATAGAACAAGAATTTGTTAACCTCCTCAAGCTTGACAAAAATAAATAGGTACTGGTCAACAATGACTGGGGAAAAATGGGAAGAAAACTTGAAGAACTTCATTGGTAGCGGGTTGCTCTTGAACATGACACTTTCATTCTGTCACCATGATTGAGTCGAGTTGGGTTATTCCATTCACCGGTCATATCACCATTAGTCCACTGTACCATCCATTTTTGGGGTTAACACTACCAATCCATTCCAGTGTCGCTGATATGTTCAAGAGAAGTCACTCAGAGAATTCACCAACCCAGCTAACGCCTTATCCACTACAATACCTTCACACTCCATTCTTTCATGACCGCCACCCTAAACCTTGTATCATAAGATCGTTTTCACCTCCACAAAATGATTTGCTCCATTCCGTGTCGTAGATGTGGGATTCATTAAGGCCCTCCTACGATAGGGTAACTTCTTATTGACATTAGATCATTATCTAAGAAGTTGACTTAGGAACAACCCTTTCAGTACTTTGAAGCTTGCATGCCTCAATAGCAAGTTTCTCACTTCAAGGGATAGGTTTACATCAATGGCCTTCGACCAAAAGATTTTGCGTGGTGTTCGACATCAACTCATGTATTCACACCATGTGAATTTTACTGTAGTACCTTGAGGGTCATCATCATTATCGGTGATTCCTCTTGCACCTGTTAATATCTTACATCATTGGCTAGTAATCAGGCGATGTCTTTCTATGTTCGACATCAGAACATCTTTTCACATGGATCGACTTGTACTTTGGGCAAAGATTGAACGAGTATGAAGAATTCGGATCTAGTTTCATCCATCTGGGCTGTGATATATTCAGGAAAAATAAAGATATCAAATGTACATCATAGCTGCATAGATAATCATCCAAGCCAAGGGATGATGGCTCTACTAGAATCATCAGTCTGCCACACAGACAATTGTCTATCCTATGTACATGAAAATGAATTAATAAAGTTGAGCATGGGAATACCCGCCTCAGCTAGATCATGAAAATATTATGAAGATAATGTATTGTATTGTATCTTATTACAGGTCACCTTCCAGTTCGAAAAACCTTGGATCCTCATGATAAAGCATTTCACCCAACATCAAAGGATTTACGACCTCATGCTTTAGGGGGCAACTGTTATAGAAATATTTGGGAACTGAAAACCCAATCACATATGTACATAAACCAAAGGCTTCTAAACCCCTAAAAGTGTTGTTTCATACCCTAAAGGAACAAGGTTAGCTGATTACATCATTTCCCAGAAGTTCTTCTTGAAAAACTTCTCAGAACTGGTCAAAACTGGACCATACAGACTGCTCCATGTTGAGGGTGCGATGCATCTCACTTGTCACATGAAAAGGGTGCAATGCATACTAAAAATACCTTTTGTAGGGTGCGATGAGTTAGAGCAGACAAATGGCAAAGGCAGTTCGCTAGGTGGAAACCCAAAGAATCTTCTAGAAACTGCTCATTTGACACTTGCCTCTCTGAATTCACCTAGGGATGAGTACGAGATCATGAAATATCCAAGTGGAACCAAGAATTATCAGTGAAACGACACTAATCAAAATCCCAGAAGTTGACTCATCCACCTACAAATATCTATATATGGATCCCTCATCCTAGAGATCCAGGGGCTAGATTTTTGTATTTTGTAAGGAAGTGTTGTTGGTTTCTCTATAAAACATTGTATTGTTGGGTGATCTAGTATTTTAATGAGGTGAAGACGGCTTTCATGCTAGGAGGATGGCACTGGATCAGATAGCTAGGTTGTAATCCTCTCTTCTACTACTTCGATCAATAAAGCTATTTGAGTTTTCCTCCATATGCTTGTATATCTCTGAATCTTGTATTTGTTTATTCATGTGTATGGTTAATGTACATCTGATCCTATATTGTTTATGGTTATAGATCTCTATGCTTTGATGGTATTTTGATGCTTTGACTCTACAGGTGTTCTTTAAAGTGGGACAAGTGAGAAAGGAGTGGCGAAAGCTTTATCAAAGGAGAGAGGAAACAAGTAAGGAGCCAAGCAAAAGACTGAGGTTGGTACTCTACTTCTCTCTCATCTATCTCTCACAAAGGAAAACATAAGTAACTTTAAATTGTTTGTTTCTAAGATAGCTACCCATGTTAGTGGGACTAGTAGCTTTGAATGGACACTATTTTTCTCGATAACAATCACCCCTTACTTCAGAATCGACAGTTGAGGTAATTTTTTTATTATCATTCTTCAGTTTCATTTTCACATGATGTTATTTCTGTTGGAAGCCTTGAAGTACCCATTTTAGGAACTAGCCTAAGACTCCTTACTAAGATGGGATACGCTGAAGGAGATTTCTCAAAGGTAGCAGAAGCTTCCAAGGCATTTTAGAAATCATCAAGGAAAGAGGATGATTGAAACACAACACAATCCTCCCATGACAGTGCACATTGCAGAGGAAGAGCTAAGGCAAGCTCTCATCGCCAGGATTGCACCAAAGACAACCAAGAGAGGTACAACAAGTCTCAGTTTTCTAAATTTCATTTTGATTACAAGCATATTTTGAATGATGAACGAAAATCATGAAATAGAAAACCATGTAGTTTTTGGTGGCTTGCATAGTCACATGGTTGTCGAGTGCTGGAAGAGAATGGAAGTAAGGAAGATGATGAGACGTGAAAGCCTTCTCCACATCAAGGAAGGAAGAATGTAAAGTAGGTATGGAGGAAGAAGAGTATTTGCAGTCATTGCAATAGAGATGGACACCAAAGAGCCACATGTTGGAGGCTACATCCATAGAAGCATCTCAAGGAAAAAGCGTCCATTTAGGAACCAATTGGAAAAGATGTTCAACAAGCGAATCTGCCACAAGGAGATGACCCATTCACTTTGATGAGTGAGACATGGTTATACTAGATGTATTAGCTTGTCATGGCTGCATCTTTTAAATCATGTTTTGCGATATCATTGTAAAAGTGATGATGTGGTTTTGATCACTTATTAAAGCAACTGATATTTTTGGCCTCTCTTTGTCTGATAAATTCTAGGAAAGTATGGGGATGCTTGGGTCATGATTGGTCATGTAATTGAACATGTAGTTTGAAAATATTGTACTATAGGTTTGCATAGGATACATGTGTCGGTTAATCACTTATGGTTCCTAAGAACAAAGGTGAAGGAGAAGGAAGGGTGGACTATCAAGGCACTTGTTGTGTAGAAAAAGGAGTAAAATAGATTGCAAACTATGTTCATGCTTTTGGAGGACCAATAACTCCTCAGTGGAGAGGAATGGTCCAAATGGCTCTAGAGACACTCAAAGATCCAAGAGGGCTCATGAAAATCTCAAAAATAAAAGTTGTTGGATTGAAGTGAGACTATTTTCAAATCAAAGAGCTCGTCGCAATATTTCTAATGACACAAACAATACCTCAATCCGAGTTTGTATGTGAAAGTTATGGCTAGTCAACGTTTTGGTCAAACTAGGCCCATTGGCAGCCAATAACAAGGTGCCAATTTGGCACTTCACGGTGACAATTTCTGGCAGTTGGAAAAGGAAAATTTCTTTTCTACTTAATTTTTTTTATAACCCTAAAAACACACATGGTTTTTTGAATAATTTTATTTTAAAAATTAATATAT
>APFE031395475.1:0-43954 GCA_000404065.3 Pinus taeda
ATTCCAAAGGGTAGATGCTGCTAGAATTAGGACTTCCTTGTAGAAGCTTGTGAGGAGAGATTCCCATCCTTTCTTGTTTCATTTGGAAGTGGGTGAGCTTATCAAAGTAAAAGGAAAACTCTTGCTGGACCCTGGGAGGAACTTTCACAACACCAAGGCTCAGGTTGTAATCGTTTCTTTTGTTTCCTATTAATTCAAATAAGTCCATTCTTCTCAAAAATTTGTTATTAATGAGTTGTTTCATATACTCCTTGGTCTGTATGTTGAATATGTTTTATTTTATGAGATATTCAGGTGCTATGTGATCGTTTGATTGTTAGTGAATGCAGGTTTCAAAGTGAAGGAGGAGATCATCCGGATCGACGAGGCTGGACTACTACAACAGCGTTGGACTACAGGTAGGATCTAAAACAATTGATTTCTTGTATGGTAAATGCATGTTTAGAGAAGGATTGCTCTTAATTGTCTTGTTTGTCACTAGAAAGTCTTAGGCTTCTAGGGAGGTTGGTTTTGTCCGCAAGATTAACTCTTATCACCGTTGTCTCATCCCTGTGGACTACTCTATGAGATACTAGACATACCACCTTTGTGTATTGGTTATCACGACTGTCACATCCTTGTGGAATACTCCACAGGATACTCAACATACCATCTTTGCCTTCTGTTTATAACAAACATCACATTCGTGTGGACTACAATGCTGGGTGGTGTATGTGTTGTCCCCTTCATTTCGGCTTTAATGATTGATCCATCCGATGCTAACTATTATGTTGGATGCTAAACAGAACTTTTTGGTTCGCGTGTGTATCTTCCTGGGTGGTACTATTACCTCTCACTTAGAGGCTCACTTTACTCTCTCCCTTTGCAGTAAGAGAACTGAGACATGAGTTAGATTATGCACTCACTAGGCATACTCACCTCGATTTTTGAAGACACCAGCATAACACTCTCATATGTTGAACAACCAGAGGTAAGGAAAATATCTAAGGAAATGGAAAACGGGCCATCGTACCAGATGGGACTCCTACACTAAATAGTGTGAGGTCTAATTGGGACTTCATAACAGGGAAATCCCCTGAATGTTGGCAGGTCTAGCACCATCAACATTTATGGTGCTAGAAGGAGGGCCGCCAACAATTTATGGTTGATTGTCCCACCGACCCGACTCATCCATCATATGGTCCAGGCAGTAACCGTCACTCCCTCTTCCTTATGCACAACTATGAAGTTGGTCATTTCTCACCTCCCAGACCCAAGCGTCAAATTCTGTATCAACATATCTGCATTGTCTGTCCTATCACCCACCAATTTTCTAAAGTTGTTGGATTGATTCCAGTAGTGTATTCTCTTCCATATTCGCGGAGGAAGAAAAATACTACTCCCACAGGAGTGGTAGTCTCATATATGGAGGAAGCAATCTTTTCCACTCTTGAATAGCTCGCAAACGTTGTGGAAAAATGAGAGGAATCTCCAATATTTCAAAAGGAAGAAGAAGAAAACCTCTTACTCTTAGGCTCAATTTTTGGTGCAAGAGGCATAGGGGAAGGTAGTGGAGGAGGTGGAAGCAGAGACGAACCAACAGATTCAAAGGAAGAACCATTAGAATCTAAAGAAGAGGAGGAGGACAAAGAGGAGGAAAACATGGCATAGAAAAATATGGAATGGATGACTTAGGGCCCATTAGCACTCCCTGGTGTCTTGCACAAGATGCCAAGACACATGGAAAATATTCTAACAAAGTATGACCCTGAGAAAATAGTGAAGGCAGAAGACCACTTAGACACGTTCTACCTACATCTGCAGACACTCGAGGTACACTATGACGACATTGCATGTAGATTGTTTCCATGTATCTTGGATGGTAAAGCAACTATATGGTACTACATCCTTCCACCAAATACCATCCAGAATGGGGGGGTGTTCAAGAGAATGTTCCTTGAGAAGTTTGCTAAAGACAAGACCCCTGCCATGTTGCTAAAGGTGCTGGGTAGTCTCAAGATGGAGTAGAAAGAGAAAGTCAAAGATTTCAATTAAAGGTTTAACTGAATTCTGAAAAAGTTCTCAGCAGACACTAAACCTTGTGACTCCATCACCATTGACTACTACATGTCTGTATTTCTGACCAACATTGCACAGTTCATCAAGCAAGCTTCAAAACCAATACTGACCGAAAATTGTGAAGAGGTTATAACTGTGGAAAAATACCCACGCGCTATTGGAGTTATTGCAGATGATGAAACCACTAAGGACTCCAAGGACATGGGAAATAGGTCTCAGGCCTTTATGAGTAAGGCTAAGGAAAAGGAAGCAAGTGAGGTTGAGAGCCTTACTCATCTCCTCAAGTCCCTAACTATTGAATTTGATGAACTAAAACAATGGATAAATGAGACAATGATGAGTAGCAGGCCTCCCAAGTAGCCATAGAAGAAGAATACGGCTTCAAGCAGAAGAAACAACTAGCCAGCCAAATCTACGCAGAGCTCCAACCTAGTGTTGAACCTTGAAATGCTCGCAATAGACTCATACTTCTCACTCCACAATGAATTCCATTTTGAAATAATGTGCTTGGATTTGAACCATATGATGAGAAAAATGGCCACATGATTGTCCAAAGGCATCATGGTCAATGAACAAGCTGAGCCCAACTTTGAAGATGAAGAAGATGCTGCATTTGATGAAGCCCCAAGTACCGGGCATATAGTAAGCGTGTATCAATGTTCGCGCATATCCCATAACACCACCAGCGAGAAGGAGCCTCTAGTGATGATCTAACCCTGAAGTAGAATAATCAATATAGCTTGATAAGTCAAGGGGTCCCCACTGTGATTGATATACTGAGAAAAAAAAATAAGAAAATACATGCTAAGGATAGTAGATCTGCCATCAACTCAACACAGAAAACTCAGAGAAAGTCCAGGAAGACAACTACAACAAAGAGTACGTCTGTGAGTAGCAAAGACAAGAGCATCCCACTAGACACCATGAGAACAAGTTTTCCCCTAGTACCTCAGTGAGTCTGCTTGCTTTGGATTAAAACATTGTAGAGGATATGAAGAAGACTTGTGCAAACATATCTCTATATGAGTTAACCAAAATCATGAGTCAACGGGGCCTTATTTTTCACACACCTGGGCAAAACTTTGTAGGTGATGCTACCTCTTCCAACAAAGGAACAAGTAAGTCTCCTGACACACTTGCTTCCGTACTTAATGTGTTCCGTATGGTGGAGGTGAACTCACTCTGCCCACCTTTCTTGTTATCATTTGAAATCTTAAATTTCAATGTCCACAATTGTTTGGTTAATTCTAACGCATCAATCAATGTCCTACCACTCTCCATCACAAAAAAAATCAATGCCCAATAGAGAAAGAAAACTATGTATATCATCCAACTTGAAAGAACATGTGCACCGACAATTGGTGAACTATGAGATGTGATCATCTGGTTATCATTAGATGGACAAGTTCATCAATGCATAAACATTGCAATTATGGACATCCCAGAAGAATATGGTGTATTTCTTAATAGCGACTCATTAAGCAAGCTGCAAGGATACTTTGCCACTAACTGGTCACACTTGTGGATTCTGTACCATGGAAGAAACAATCAGATCTGGGTGTTGTTAGAGATATACATGACACACAATGTGACCCCCTTGAATGGAGAAAATGAACTGTTGGATTTCGCAGAACTTATGTTAGACAATTTCTTTTTGGAGACACAGTTGGGGTGCTATCTTGCACAACCATCCTCGACTTGGCCAGACACACAATTGGGTCTCCTTCCCTACCTAACTAGCGAGAATGAAACTTGTACAATACATTGTAACAATAGTAGTAGTAGTTACAATAGTACTAGTATAGCAAGCGGTCCTTTACAGATGATATGTGGACCATGTACTTTGACAGTTCCAAGATGCAAGAGGGCTCTAGAGCTGGTTGTGTCTTAATAGACCCACTGCAAGGAAACACTTACTCTCTAGCTTCTTGGATTTTGAGTGCACGAATAACACCGGAGAGTATGAAGCACTCATATTGGGCTTACAGAAAGCCATCAGCCTCAAGGTTGTTGTGCTCAAAGTGGTAGGTGACTCAGAGATTGATACTGCATTTCATGGACAACATTAACATCTTCAAGAATGCAACAATAGATGAGGATGAGCACAAGAAATATCTATAGGACGTAGCTGATGTAAGAAAAGGAAAACTAATCCCTAAGGGTGTGGTATCACTTGAGAAGATGTATGACTTGTAGAACATCTTTCAGGGACCTATCAATGCCAAAACCCACAACTCTACATTATTGGATGAACATATTAATTTGGGAATGGATAATGATCTGAAGTTGTGAATCTCAATATGTGCTACAAACCCCAAGAACAGAAATCTTTCATCTATCTCTTCAAGTAGTACCAATATTTATTCACGTGGACATACGATGACCTCAAGACATATGGCACACGAATGATCCAACATGTCATACCAATCAAGGAAGGGGCCGATCCTTTTTAGAAGAAGCTAAGGAAAGTTCATCCTTCGCTTGAGCCCCTCATACAGAAATAATTGACCAAGTTTCTAGATGTTCGGATCATTTACAAAGTTCGGCATTCCATGTGGGTTTCCAATCTAGTCCCTGTTAGAAAGAAGTCCTGTAAGATTCACCTATGCGTAGATTTTCGTAATCTTAACTGTGCCTCAGACAAGGACAACTACCTAGTTCCATCCATGGAGAATATAGTGCAGACAGTATCTGGAGTAGAGATGTTTTCTTTGCTTGATGGTTTTTTAGGACAAAACCAAGTTCTAGTAGCAGGGATTGACAGACTTAAAACAACCTTTCGTACCAAGTGGGGTACATTCACTTTCTAAAGGATGTCGTTTGGGCTAGTGAACACAAGCACAACTTTTAAGCACGCAATGGACATCACATTCTGTGGGCTTATAATATAGAGTGTGGCAGTCTACCTCGATGATGTGACGCTATTCTTAAGACAACGTCAAACCATATGCGTCATCTTAAGAAAATATTTGAGCGATGTAGAAAATACGGGATATCCTTTA
Source organism: Pinus taeda (assembly GCA_000404065.3). Classification (NCBI taxonomy): domain Eukaryota; kingdom Viridiplantae; phylum Streptophyta; class Pinopsida; order Pinales; family Pinaceae; genus Pinus; species Pinus taeda. The sequence goes on from APFE031395475.1 coordinate 5,061, forward strand.
ATCCCAAGAAGAGAATCTTCGCATTGTCTTAGAGAAACCTGCTTGGAAACATCTTTGGCAAGATTGGGATCAGGGTAGATCCGGACAGAGTTTGGATCATCACCCAGATTACCTTGTGAACAAGAAAGCCATGTAGTATTTCCTGGGGAAGATCAAATTCCTCAAAAAGTTCATCTCTGATTATGCGTAGATTTTCAAACCCATCCAAGAGATGATCAAGAAGGACATAGTCTACAATTGGTGAAAGAAGGAAAAGGATGTGTTTTCCTGTATCAAGCAAGCTATAATAGAAGCACCTGCTATGTATAGCCCAAACTTTAGCAAATATTTCTTGCTCTATAATTTTTCTTTTGACACTTCACTCATTGTTGTGCTCACTCAAAAGAATGAGCTAGACAATGAGAGACCCATCTCCTTCATGAGCACAAACCTGCAAGAACCTGAACTCAACTATCCCGCCATGGACAAACAACCATATGCAGTGTACAAGGTAGTGAAGCAGTTTAGACCTTACCTCCTGAAGAACCATTACATTGTCTTTATGTCACACCCAATAGTCAGAGAACTTCTTATGCAACAAGAGCTGGGTGAAAGGAGGGTGAACTAGATGACAGGGTTGCAACAATATGACCTTGACATAAAGCAAGTTCACACCATCAAGGGCCATGGTTTGTGAAAACTAGCAATAGAAGCAGTACATGCATAGGAGGAAGAAGAAGAGTTCGCAGGATAGGAATCGAAAGAAATAGAAATGTATAATGTCAAGCGAGCCTCTCCCACTTCACACAGAGACTCTTGGTGCACATAAGTGTGCCAGTACCTTGAGCATGGCACTATGCCCTCTCATTTTTATATGCTTCAAAAGAGGGAACTCGGACTCAAAGCTATATCTTACCAGCTGGTACATGGGTTTCTTTACAGAAGGCGCCACAATGGTGTCTTTCTCAGGTGCCTAGAGGCACATGATTCAAAAAGGGTGTTACATGATCTCCATGACGGACCAGTCGGGGGACACTTTGTAGGTAACACAATAGTGCATAAGGTCATGTGGGCTTGTTTCTACTGGTCTACATTGTTCAAGAATGCACATTCCTATGCCCGAAAGTGTCTAGTCTGTCAGAGATTTGCTGATTGAAACCGAAGATCAACAACCCCACTACAACCTGTTGCAGTGGAAGAACCATTCCAACAATGGGGCTCTGTTATTATTGAGGATATTTTCCCACATCCATCAAAGCAACACCACTATATTCTGGCTACTACAAATTACTTCACATGGTGTACAGAAGCAATTCCACTGAAACAAGTGAATGCCTAGGAAATCATCAACTTCATACAATAAAACATCATCTCTAGGTTTGGTGTTACTGAATCACTTGTTTTTAACAATGCAATGTACTTTTATTCATTGAAGCTTTATGAATTTGCATTGAAAAATGGTATTGTGTTGAAATATTCTTCTAGTTACTACCTGCAGTGAAATGGTCTTGCTGAGTCTACAAACAAGAACCTCATTCACATTATCAAAAGGAACATTTACTTTGAATAATGAAACTGGCACTCTGCTCTAGTGAATTCTCTATGGGCTAACCGAGTCACACCTAAGACTTCTTCGAATACCTCCCCCTACTTCCTAGTTTACAGTAAAGAAGGCATCCTCTCACCGAGAATCTACTTTCCTGCTCTCTAGTTGTCTCAAGAATCCTAAGGAAAGTTGTGTCTATTATTGAAATGTCCAATGGAAACATTGCACAAGCCACAGGAAGAAAGGATGAAAGTAAAATAAAAATTTAGACTCCACCATAACCATATCAAGAGATGGTTCGAAAGAAATTTTGTAGGGAGTACTAGCTTCAGTGTGGGTGACTTAGTCTTAAAATGGGACAAACCCCATGAGGACAAAGGCAAACACATGAATTTTCAATCCATGTGGATTGGTCTATTCACCGTCCACAAGAAGCTTAGTCAACACACATACCATCTTCAATCACTTGATGGGAGGATTGACACCCGCCTTGTTAATGGCCAAGACTTAAAATGTTATTTTCAATGATCTGGGGCCATGTCTTGTGCTATGTACATAGTATTTTCATTGCTTTGTTTGTTATTTTTGTTGGCTATTTTGTTTTCCTTATTATCATGAAAATTTTATTTTGTAAATAAAGTGTTGTGCTGCACTGTGTTCTGGCTTCTGAATTTGTATGTGGCTGAAGTTCAAAGAGTCTTGTGACACTACAACACTTGGCCAGTCATGTGTCCATCTTCTTTGTGTTTGGTTGTAACTTTTGGGCTGATGAATTCTTGATGGGAAATATGATCCATCTATAAGGAGAGTTTTGGTCAAACCATGAACTTGTGTCCAGTCTGGGAAACCTCACGCCTACACTCATTTTTCTGCTTTGGTGTGTTCAAGCTTATCCAACTAGTAGAAATAGAGGAGGGGGAAATCTAAACGAGCAAACCTAAGTCAGAGGTATTTACATGCTTCTCTGAAGGAAAAACCTTTCCTTCTCTCAATAAGTCAGGATCCATCTTCCGCCCCAAAAAATAAATAAGTGCGTATTCAAAGTTCTCCTTAAAAAATAACAAAGACGAAAGAAGAGAAAGGCTTCTTGTGCAGAGAGGTGAAGTAGGAAACTCCACTAGTGTACTTTCCCAGCTCGCTGACAATGGAGCAATGCTTGTGTTCCTGTGTGACTCCATCGGGGTACCGTCTAGGCCTACTGCAAGTGGAGCAACATCAGAGATGAAAACTTATACTCTAAAAATTTTAAGCTCACAAGCTAAACTACCCATCCCAATTCGAAACATTGTGATCTGGCTAAATCTTATGTTGTGTTCAACCAAGTTAGTACAAGGTGAACCATGTTTTCGCCAAAGTGATTTGCACGATAAGGTTTCCAAATTAAGAAAGCCAGAATATTGCATTATATTCTCAGAGATAACTGTTTCTTCCAGTGAATCAACAATTGTTGTGCTATACAACAACCCCCCATTTCTAAAATTTTATCAAAAAAACTTTAAATAGAAATGGGTCCATTTTTAAGACTTAGTTAAATTCAATGATTCAACAATAATTGCATGCCTGGATTTAATTATATAACACATGGAAATCCTTTTCAAAAGGTCTGACCCGATAAAACTAATATCCAAAACTTTTTGTTAAAATGTGATATAATATGATATATCCTTCTTTGAAAAGCCCTCATAAGCAAATCTATGATGCGATAATGCGATCGGAGATCGCATGTCGCAAAGTTAAACATGGATGCATCCAAAAAATGTCTATACTAAACCTCCAATCCAATAACGTAATTGCAATCAGTGATCGTACATACCACATGACACATAGTGAAATCCCTTTCAATTTCCCCAATTGCGATATCATAAAGTAAGGCACGTGTTTCAAAGAAAAGACCATAAAAAAGTATTATTAGCGGGCGTAAATCTTAAAAGGAATAATGAACGAATAAATAAATAAATAAAATGATCCACTAATTATTCCTCCGTCTTATTATATTCCTTACCTTTATCGCAATCAGGGCTATCAGCCCAAAATGTTAAGCTTGACCGATGAACCTCCTGATTGTGATTTGCGATTTATCGTTGATCGCTAATTGGGAAGATCAAAAGTTACGTTTTAAAAGGACCATCAAGCATATATGTGATGTGATGGGTAATTATTACATTTATTAACTACGATTGGTGGTTATGGTGGTCATTAATTTTTCAATTAAGGGTGAATCCTTCGAGGATTTCACCCGTGATAATACTTAATTACATTTGGTTTATCATGCGTGAATTACCTTAACTGTTTTCATTTCATATTAGCTTTGAGTGGCTATATTTCTCTGTTACATTTTTCATTGTTTGTGCAGAGCTACTCTGAGCTAATGAATCCAGAGAAAATGGGAAAGAAGGTGAAGAAAACCAAGGCCCTTGTCGTAGTCAAAGAACCTAAACCAAATAAGAAAGGGTTGATATCAGATACTACCTGCCTCGGCTTAGGAAAAGAAAGCTGGGAGAGTATCTACAATTTGCTGAAGGCGAAGGAGCCTGAAGAACTCAAAGAAGAAGCAATAGGAGATTCCACGAGAAAATCAGAAAATACTCTTAAGGAATTGGCCTGCTCATATCTACATAGAATAGCAACACGTGCCAAGGTTTTACCCTATAATGATGTGGTCAGATGGATTGTTGAAAGCATTGCGACCATAGACAGAACATTCTCTACAGCTGATGGAAAAGTGTTCGGGTCATTTAGAGTAGAGGATCCTAGACAAATGTACCATTTACCTCAGCCAGAGAAGCAGTATAACAAAGCGTTTTTGGAGGCTTTCACTAAGGAGAATGACATTGAATTTGAACCTATCAGACAATGAAGGAATTTTCTGACTAAACACAAACATGAAACATCGAGTATGTACTCTGTAGATTCATTAGCCTCTCCTTATTGTTATGTTGGTGCAATGATGTGCAGACTCCTTGGAGTACATGATTCTGCTAAATTATCTATAGATATGGTCCCATTAATGGAGGCTGTAGTTCATGGCTATATCATGGACTGGGCAAATATTCTGTCTAATAAGATGGCCACCAAGATACTTGAACATAGAAAAAATAAGTTTGTGTCTACTCGGGTGATACCTCCCTTTTACATGAGTGCCTATATCATGGACACTATCTGTTTTAATTCTGAATGCCCCATTCTTGGATGGAAATGGACTCTGTAGGATCCCAATCCCATTCACATCTATCATAAGGAGCTATGGAAAGCCTATTATAAGAACAATCTATATAGAATTTTTCATGGTTTTATTCTTCCCGTGTATTATGCCATATTTAATAAGCTTGCTCCTAGGTTATTGGAGGAAGCATTAGTCGACTTAACTGCAATTGGCAGTTGGTTTGGAGAAGAAAGATTCACCTATGTAAGACTTTTCGGTAGCTTTGCCAACCATCATGTTCTTCCTCTGAACATCCCTGATAAACTACTAGCCAGGGAAATAACACATCAAATAACAGTTACAGGGATGTCAAAGACCCTTAAGGATTCTAAAAATTACATGTGGTCGACATTTCCTCTTTGATGCGGTGCTTTTACTTTGCATGATTTTAAACATGCAGAGAAGGAGACTGAGAAAATAAATTTTCTAAAACTTGCAACTATCCCAAAAAGACAGTACGATCCTAGAAAGGTTGCCTAAAATGTTACCTCTTAGGCTAAAATTACCAAATTTGACCATGAGGAGGATAACTTCGATGACTTGTTTGTCTCTTCAGAAGTATATTATCGGGTCAAACATATGGCCAAGATAAAATAAGGAGCAGAAGGACTAGAGGAATTTTATAGGCTCATGGCACAGAGATTGGAAACACTTCCTCTAGACTTATTGAGTACAACCTCTATGGGACAACCTCAAGGCCACAATAAGGAGAAAATTATTGAGAAGACTCCCGAAATTGAAAAGATTCTTGAGAAGGAGAAGACACCAGAAAGGGAGCATAAGCAGGTAATAGATAGTGAATCCCTTGATATAGATATTAATATTGATCCCAAGTTAATCAAGGAATGGGAACAGTTTGATTCGATCATCAGTAATCCTAAGAAATCCCAAGGTTTCACTACACCGGAAGTATCTACAGTGTAGAAATTAGTAGTCAACATAGTTTCAATTGTTGGAACAAGTAGCCCACCTAAGTTCCAGGAAGACATAGAATTTATCCTTGAAAATCCCACTCAGGAGATTGTACTGCAAATTGAAGAAATACTACCACTGGATGTCTTCTATAGTCCTAAGCATAGGGATGTAGTCAAAAGATAGAGGAAGAAGAGGAAAATTTATCACAATCCTCTTTTGACTCCTTAGATTGAAATGATGAATGTGGTATGGAGAGAGGAGGTAAATCCCTCTAAAGATTTAAGAAAAGTGTCTCAGTATGCTGGAGCATATAAAGCACAATAGATAAGGCTTCAGAGGTTAGTCATTTGTTGAAGGAAAAAGGCCAGGAAATCATTCAGCTAGAGGCACAATCGGTGGAACAACAACAAAAGATATAGCAGCTTGAACAACAGTTGAAGGAACAGAGGCAGCTTAATGAAGAATTAAATGAGTAGTTAAAACATGAAAAGAAGAGGATTGATGAATATACCATCCATAAATAGTAAGAGTTGTCTCAAGCATTGAGCAAACTACAGCTATTGAGAGAGCAGGAGAAGAAATCGAAAGAAGAGAAAATCTCGCAAATGAAAGATCGAATAGAGCGATTCAAAGGATATCCCCAGATAAATGAATTCAGAACTGAAGCCTTGGAAATGACCAAGGCTTTTTCTTGGCAATTGGATATTCTATGTCATAATATATCATTTGCCATCCCCTTATGTGATATATGAGCATCTATGATTGAAAAATCAGTTGATGCAAGGCTTGAGTTAGAGAAGGCAGATGAAAGATTAACTAATTTTCTATCATGGCAAGATTCGAAAGAGGGAAAAGCTACCAATTTGCCAAAGATACAGGAGTCACATAAGGAAATCTTGTTTTCTGAATGGGAATCTCAAATAATGAAGGCTGAGAGAGCTACATCTAGATGTAGAGAAACAACAAATAATCTGATTGAATTAATCAACAACAGTCTACATTTATCTAATCTAATTATAGATTGATCCCCAGGCAAACTCCCAAAGCTAAAATTATTGGAACAACATTGGAAACAATAGCTGCTGCAAAGAGAAAAATTGATCGGAGGCATTCAAAGCCTAACATGGGAAATGTTCTAGTTTTTCCTTATTAAGCGACACTGTCAAAAAATGGCGATGAAGTGTCTCATGGATGCAATCAACTGCATGATCCCCGAACTTGCTGATGCCACATATACAACTCAGTTACACTCCAGATGAGTCAGCCACTAGAGATCCAGCCAATGCTCGCCATTTTTCAACTGCGATCACAAGAAGATAAGTCGATACAATGAACCTATTTCACTTCCTTAGCACTGCTGTTTTCAGAATAAATCCCAGATTTATGTGTTTTTCTTATACCATTGCATAGCAAATTTCTTTCACAGTTTGTTGTTATTTGTAGTATTTAAAGACCATTTCATGTTTTTAGAAAAGGTCCGAAATTTTGTATTAAGAATTAAATTGGAGGTTGCACTACTATACTTCCGATGTATATTTTTTTTATAAAAGACTGGACCAGAATTCTGAAGTTTGACAAAGAAGGCTTTTATGAGATTTGCACTTTTGCATCCTGTGAAAGTATTCCCAAATTAGAAGGCAGAATTTGAATGTGATTTACATCAGATGAGATCCAAATGCATACGGTACTATTATCTATGTTTTCGTTTTATTTCTCTATGTGAATTAGCATTTATCAACTTTGCTATTATTGATATGTATATGTTTCTAAAACAATTCTTTAGCTTGTCACTTTTGAATGTTTCAGATTGTCATCTTTTAAATATATATGTCAGTGATATACTATGATCAATGCGATAATGTTTTAATTGTTATTTGTTAAATTAATTAAACAAAGTAATCATCATATGAATGCATATTTATATGTTATGAAGAAGTCGTATTTATGCTTATTTTCTCATAGAAACGATCAAGAATTGCGTTGTTAGACCGGGATAGATTAGTTATCTTTGTATATTTTTGCACCTTAGAATAGAGCACTTATCACTCTCATTATACTTTACAAACCAATCACCCATCAACTCATATATCATTGGGAATCTGGTCCCATTACATCCAGTTGGAGCCACCACACCAAACAGAAAAAGAGATGCACTAAGGTCTGGACTGGGTGGTTTTCCACGATGTTGATGCAATGATTTTAGAGGCATCAACAGAACTATTGCACAAGTGTTTTCACGGTCATCCAAAAGTCTATCCCAAGTGTCGCACTTGTCTCTTTTAGCTCTAGATAGTCCCATAGAGGGTCATGCTTTGCTATATTGTCCTGATGGTTAGTGTTGTGATGTTTTCAAAGTATGCTAAGTGTGTGATCACAATATCGAGTCATCATGAGTTCACTTGCTTCTCACACTTAACCATTTTCTTCAAAATATCTCGAGGAACCAACTCCACCTCACTAGACCTTGACTAAGTTACACTGTGCAGTATCAACCCTCAGTGGTGTTGCTTTGTCTCCTGGAACTGCACAATTGTTGAGGCTATCCTCCGAGTTAGTTGAACTGCGCAATCCCAAAAGTGAGAAACTTGTCTCCCTTCCCAGAAATGCATTGAAATGAACTCATAGCCTATCTGAATTGTGCACTTCGCAAGAGCAGTCATCAAGCCTCCTTCCTACTTGCTAGAACCTTGCATTGCATAGAAACCTGAGCCTGCATTTCTCCCAGAAGTTGCACAGAAATTTCCTCCTAGTGACCTCCTTCAATCGAGACTCACTACTCTCAAAAACTACATAAAACTATCCTCTAGTTCCTCTGATGTCCTTCCTTGTATTCCTCCTAAAACCTGAGTAGAGCTGTCCCTCAGGTTCCCACCTTGCAACTGCCACTAGTGCCTCTAACTGCACAATTATGCCTCTTAGTGGTCTCTGTGCAGTTTTTCCGAACAGTGAAGACTATGCCCCAGAGTTCCTTGTCCAAGATTGAGTTGCGATCTGTGTAGTCTCAGTGACCAGTCCTCCCTCCTTGTCACCTTGAAATGTGCCCTATGCATTTGTTGGGCCCTCTCCCAGTCTATCATTTATCCCAGGCTCGGAACACGGAAAACAATGCATCACGTTAGACAACAAGGTTTTGGATTTGATGTCCAACCGTCATGAGTGAATTGCAGGAATAGTTACATTGGTAGATCATGGTGAGATGATGAATGGGATGAATAAGGAGTGCACGTGGTAGAAAACTTACTTGCAACTAGACAAACAAACAAAGCACATCAAAGAGCAAGTGAAAGGAAGACATACATGGAACCATCTTACAAGATCAAGGCCATCGAAGACCCCGCAACACTAATCCATGCAGAGGATAAGACAAAGCACACTTGAGAGTACATCCATCACTTATTAGTGCAACGAGTTGACATGGACACCATAGTCAGCCAGTACATGTCAGCAATGTCATGTCAAGTTGTGTCATGAGTTGTCGTGGCCACATCACCACTATGGGCCATATTTGTTGTAACTGTTTGTAATGTAAAGTGAAATTCCAATGGACACACACAAGAAGTTGAAGAGTCATGTCAATTGAAAAATTCATAGGAAGTTCAACGGTCATGAGGGTAGTCCAAGAGTCACAAGGGTCAAGAATCACCCTTGGCTATATATACCCCTCCCATTGTATGAGCAAGGCCTTTTCACACTAGCTCCTCCCACATAGCCTTGAGAGATGACAATCAGTTCTTTGAGAAGCAAGGAGTGGCTCCAATGTCCCACTACTGGAACTAGTGATGGATGGTGTACATATGTGTCTTGGGACTTTTGCTGAATACATAAGTCTGTTAAGGCCAACACATTTTCATGCATTTTTTGTAGATGTTTGTAAGACTATTCTTTCAGCATTTGTAATGCATGTTTGTGTCACCTATACTAATATAGTTGAACTATTTCGGTTGTTTTAGTACTTACATTGTTGTAAATGTGTTGTATTGGTTATCACTTTTGTCTCATCCCTGTGGAATACTCAACAGGATACTAAATAGACCACCTTTGTGTATTGGTTATCATCGTTGTCACATCCTCATGGACTACTCCGTGGGATACTCGACAAACCATCTTTGTTTTCTGGTTATAATGACGATCAAATCTATGTGGACTACTCTACTGGGTGGTGTACATGGTGTCCCCTTCACTTCGGTTTTAACGAATGTTGCATCTATTGTGGACTATTTTGCTGGGTGATTGACATAGCTTTCTGGTTTGTGTGTCTCTTCTTGGGTGGTACTATTACCTCTCACTTAGAGGTTCACTTTACTCTCTCCCTTTACAGTGAGAGAACCGAGACACAAGTTACATTACACACTCACCAGGCATACTCACCTCACTTTTTGAAGACATGAATATAACACTCCCATGTGCTAAACAATAAGAGATAAGGAAAATCTTTAAGTAAATGGCAATCTGGCCATCGTACTGGATGAGACTCCTACACAAAATGATGTGAGGTGTAATTGAGACTTCATACCAGATAGATTCCTTGAATGTTGGCGGGTTTAGCATCATCAACAAGAACTTGCACCAAAATATTTCGTAATGGTCACATGCAGGTTTAGAGTACAAAATTCTTCCTTTACCCACTTCACACTTTTCTAGCATAATTGCACTTGCTAAGAAAAAAAGTGGTCCACCTGCTCATGACACCAATCCTGAAGATCTCCCTTGAGTATCCTCGATACCATGATCCAAATCCCTTCAAGAAACTTCAGATCCCAATAACATAACCATTTTTTAGCTCAAATTTTAAATAGAGGGAGTCGCTAGGATTGGGCATAGGGTGCCAACAAAGGGATCTTCTATAATCTAGCATTACACTAACATTTTCACCTTACTTAATGAGAAAGCAAGGTGTCTCATCTGAGGCATGCTAAGAATAAAAAAGATAATGGATCACAGAGAGGCATCAAGGGGTAACACAATAGATAATTCGGTTCACACATTGAGAACAAAAGTCTCCATTAAAAAACATGTATCATGAAAAAAACATAGATTTGCAACATGACTAGGAAAATAAGGAGCATCCATATCTTATACAGAAGAAAGTTTTAAAGGGCCCATTGATTTGATCACATTTCATGGACAAAGGATGTTTCATGAACTCCCATTTTATTAATATATAAGATCATTGATACATCACAGTAGCTTGGTCATTATAGCAGAAGCACCAATAACATTACATGTTAAAGCTCAGAAGGAGGGAGAAATGTACAAAACAAGTTTCAATTGATGTAGTGACAACATCTCGACATAGGGTCTTATGTCCCCCTTTATGCTATCATCCCTTTATAGACAATCCTCCTCTCCTAGTCTACCCATTGTCACCTTGGATATCACACCCACTCCTCTTCAACGGATTTTGTAACTCAACCTCAACTACTCGTTCCCATGCCCTTATCTTCATTTGGCATTCTTGTTGAACTCCGCCTTAATTGCTCCTTCCTTCTTATTTTTTGCACCCTTCTTGTCATCTTCGACGTATGACTGTTCTTGGATAATTTATTTCCTTTTCTTTCGTGATCTTCTGTGTAACCACTTTCTGGTCATAAGCAGTCAAAATATGCCAAAATTTTGTTCCCCAAAATTGAAGGACCCAACACCTCTACAATTAACTTTAACTCTATTATATAGAGTTTGTAGCTTGTTAATAGATCTAACTATTTCCTAGTCTAGGGAGAGAGGTTAAGAGAGTATCTCAACAATCTCTAACAACTCACAAACTAATTTTCCACTTTGGAATGTGACTTGTTACATTAATGTAAGCATTAATTTCAAAACCCCCTCTTAATGCTTACTTTATGAAAAGAAAAATCTTACTGAAATCACATACACTGAATATGTAATGAGAAACATAATACAAATTATTCGTGTTCCAAACTCAAGTTGATCTCTATCAAATTGTCTTGTGACTGTTGTAAAGGTGTATTTTCCAAGTTGAATTCCAGAATTCCTAGATTCCACTTCCTTGAATGCCTGAATAACAAATATTCAAAAGTCGATCACTGAACAACAATCCACATGCTATTTCATTACGCCACTAGTATATTATCCACATGTAGATATCTACAAGTAATTAAGGATCCTTCTTGAGATCCACAACTTTTGAACTAACTAGACAACCATCCATACTGAGCTTTTAACTTATTTGTTCCTGTTTAAAAAAATTTGAGAGATACCATTCCTTCATTGAACTCATTAGCATCATCAAAATCTGATGGATATTAATCAATGGCTATATTTTTTGATTCTTTTTGTTTCCATTTTAAAAGATCACTGACAAAATTTTACAATTCCATGTATGACCAATTTTTTTTGCAGTAGTGGTATTCAACTTCACACTTATTTTTCATTCCCATCATCTTGTTTGAAAATAATGTAGTTTTTGTTTAAGAATCACCTTTTGTATCTCCTACATTTAACATATTTTCCTATTCCAAAAGTGTTGCTATCATTTCATCCATGTTTGTGAGGACAACTTAGAGGTCGTCTATTTAACAAAATTGTTTTGCATCTTCATATCTGACCTTAGCACCAAATTTTGCTAACAACATTATTAGAGGATTCAAGTTATTTATATGAATATATATAAGTATCTCATTATTCATTTTAAGTCTAAACAATTGTAATTTTAAAGAAAATTTTGCATTTACAACTTTTGCACCAAAAAATTGATCCAACTGTTTCCATATCCCTTTAGATGATTTTGTGAGATCCACATGATGTAACAATGAATACGAAATATCAAGTTTGATATGGGATTATATTTGTCATATATACTTTCCAATTCAACACATTGTTTGGCATCTATATGCATTACTATGCCTATCACTATACCCCTCAATTTTTATTCACCAATTTCATTTGTACTTTACCTTCCATGTATGGAAATTGAGGCCACTAAATTTTTTTAATACTTTGAGCTCCATGGTCAAATGAAAAAAATTCAAATCCAAACAAAAAATACCTTGTAAAAATTTAACAATGATCTGAGTTTATGAAGGGAATGAAATGAAATCCATATTACTAACCAAAAACACAAATATAGTGAAACTTAATTTAAATTAAATAATGGAAAATGCTGAAAATTATTTACAAGTCGAATGAAATAAAATTAGCTCAAATAATGATAGCTTATCTCTGGGAAGAGATGTGATGGCTACACACATTCGTGAACTATGTTACAATGAGATTTTAAGGCCTTATATTATGAAGAATCAATGATAAACCCTAAACATCCAAAAACCTAATCCTAGAAAATGAATTCCCAAAGGCTTATGGGCGCCAATGGGGTAAGTTGGAATGTCAATTTTCCAAGGTTGTAACTTTGACATACGATATTCGTTTGGCACACATGATAACCCACTGGAAAGATTTGTCTGAGGAGTACAATTTCTGACTATTGATGAAAGTCATAGACCTTTTTCAACTCATTTCCCCCAAAAACATTTAGGTCCTCAAAACAACTTTGGAAGTTCAAGACCTAAAGATTTCCAAAAAATATAAACTACGATGTAAAATAGGAAATTGTGTTGTTAGCTAGGTGGAATAGGTGGGTGGCAATTGATGTACACCTATATTAGTTATTCCCCATTATGAATAAATGGTATTCATTGCATTGAGTGCCTCCATTTGATGGGGAAACTTGTTATGAACTTAGTCCCTGGTGAGCCACTTGCCTTGGTCCCGAAGTTGGTCTACTTTAACAGTCCAATATGTTTGGATCCTTTTTTGGAAAGAGATCTTAACCTTTTTTTCCACAATCTGATCGATTTTGGCCTCTTCAATGCAATCTAGGTCGAGCTTTGTCGGAGCCAACTACTCCATGATTTTAGAGAGAGGAGGAATTACCTGTTATAGAGTTTTTGTGAACCCAACGTTTCAGACTACCAAGTGAGTCCATCATCAGGGGATGCGTCAATAGATATTCTCCAAATCTTAATGATGTATCCAAGAGCTATAATTAGGGTATATATCCAAGTTATTGAAGAAAAGTAATAAGAAATAGGTCGGCTCTTATTCTACTAGTTATCCATATATTTAATTAATTAGCTTTATTTATTTTATTTTATTATCTCTCTCTCTCTCTCTCTCTTATATATATATATATATATATATATTGGATAAATTAATTAATTTATTTATTAATAAGTATAGAGGATAACTTAATCAATTAATTTATTATTTATAGAATTATTATTATGTTTATTAATTTTATTTTTATATATTTTAAATAATTGGTTTAATTAATTTTTTTGTTTTGTCTGATTAATAAAATTAATTTATTTGTTGAATAATAAAATTAATTAATTTAATTACTTTTAAGTTATTAATTTACTAATTGGATTAATTGATTCATTCATTAATAAGTTTAAAGGGATAAATTAATTAATTAATTTTGCTATTTGTTGATTTAATTATTACGTTTGATACTTTTATGTGAAACTTTTTTTTGATTGGATAATTCATTAATTTGTTTTAACTAATTAACTAATTTGTTTGCTTGATTAATTAATATAATAGATTAATTGATTAATGATATTATTAATTATTTGTTAACCTATCTATTAACTTAATTTCATGTGTTTGTTTCTTTGTTTAATTATTATTATTATTTATTTGTTTGTTTGTTTATTTATTTGATTAATTTGATTTATGTGATTATATTATTATTATTATTATTATTATTATTATTATTATAATTAATAATCCTTATAGATTTGTGTGAGTTATTTGTTATAATGTTATCTATGATTTCTAGAGTTAATTTTTAATTGTTTAGATTTGAGTAATTTAATAGTTGTTTTCTAATGTTATCAAATGATTATATGTGAAGTAATCAATTACTCATATATATTTGTTTATAGTTCTATTGATTAAGAAGGATGTTATATAATAGATGTTTTTGATGATTATTATTTTGATTTTTTAAGGGAGGAGGGAATAGGTTATTTTAAGGGATAAGAGTTAGTTACTGATTTTTAAGATTTCAAGTAAAGGTTTCCAGGTGTTTCTTAGCTTTAATCCATCGTCCCGGTTCAGGTTGTTCTTCCTTTTTTCTATTTCAATGGATTCTTTGATTTTCCTTTTAAGATACTGGTCTTCTTTTCTAACTAGTTTGACATTTTCCATGCAGATGTAATGAGAGGAAGAGTGAACATGTTCTGCTAAGGCCGATTTAGAGGTCCTTTCTCTTTGTAAGTCAGCAATGTGTTCTTTAATTCTAATATTAAGAGACCTACCTGGTTCACCTATGTATTCCTTACCGCATGAGCAAGTTATCACATAAACACCTTTTTGAAGTTTAGGGTTTATGGGATCCTTGACTAAGTTGAATAATTGTCTGATGGTGTTAGCAGGGGTGAATACTGCATTAATGTTATGTTTATTAAGAATTTTAGTGATTTTACCAGTGGTGCCTTTTATGTATGGAAGGGAGATCTTAGGAGTTGATAAATTTTGATTTTTAATATCATTGTTCTTCTTGTTTAGGGATAGGTGCATGGCTTTCTTGATGGTATTTCTATTGTAGCCATTTAGTTCAAACACCTTGTGAAGATGGTTGAGTTTATCATTTAAATGGCCAGGATTAGATATTTTGGCTGCCCTAGTGGTTAAGGTCCTATTGATGCCAATCTTCTGTATAGGGTGGTGATGGTAATTTGCATGTAGATATATTTCTGTATGATTTTTCTTTTGATAGACTTGGAAACCAAGAGACACATCTGTTTTAGTTAGACGGATATCAAGAAAGGGAAGTTGGTTGTTATTTTCAATTTCAATAGTGAATTTTATATGGTCAGAGATGTTATTTAAGTGATTGAGGAATAGAGCAAGATTTTCTTTACCATAACTCCATTTGGAAAATATGTCGTCTACAAACCTTTTCCATTCTTCAAGGGTGTAAGGAAATGACTGAAGAGCCTTCTATTCAAAGTGCTCCATAGAGATGTTGGCAATTATGGGGGATAGAGGAGAGCCCATAGCAACACCATGAGTTTGTTTATAAATTTTACCTTTGAAACTGAAGTAAGAGGATCTCAAGCACAACTCCAGAAGATCCACAGTTTCTTTATCAGTGATGTTTCTCATGATCTCAATAGCTTCATCAATAGGAATCATAGTATAAAGTGATACAATATCAAAGCTAACCATAATATCTTCGTCTTTCATTTCTATGTTATTAAGCCATTGAAAAAAAGAATAGGAGTCTTTAATATAAGAAGGGGTATTACTAGACAAGGGTCTCAGTTTTTTGGCTAGGTGTTTTGCCAGAAGGTAAGTAGGGGAACCTATGGTATTAACTATAGCTCTAAGAGGTATGTTAGGTTTATGGACCTTAGGAGCCCCATAAATTCTAGGAATAATGGAACTATTAGGGATGATTTTATTTTTCTGACATTATCCAGAGATGATTCTTTGATTTTCTTAATTACCTCGCGCATGATTTTCTCACTGGGATATTTATTAATGATTTTGTAACATCCACTATTATTCAGATGTTCTTCCATTTCATTGTCATAATCTATTATGTTCATAATTACCGTAGCGTTGCCCTTATCAACTTTTAGGATGACTATGTTTTTATTATTTCTGAGGTTGTGTAGAGCTCTTTTTTCTTCTACAGAAATGTTAGATGCAGGAGGTTTAGAGGTTCTCAGAATTTTTGCAATATCTTGTCTGATTTCTTCACTTTTTGTTACATATAGGTTTTTAATAGCTACTTCAATGTTACTGATGACTTCTTCCACAAGGATTTTATTAGGGGTTATGGCAAAATTTAGACATTTTTTCAAGATGGATTCAGTTGCATGATCTAGGCTAATGTCTGATAAGTTAATGACCTGGGCTTTATCTGATATCCTGCTTTGATTGGGATGTGTGGTTTGAGTTTTTAAGCTGGTAGATGGGCTGTTTGTTAACAAGCTCTTGGTTTTATTTATGTTATTATTCATATCTACGCTGTTTTCACTCTTTGTTTTATACCCTTTCCTTTTCCTAACCTCTATTGCTGCGCTGCTATTGTTTGCAGTCTCATTAAGCGGGAGAATTGTGTCCAGCGTATTGTTATGCCTGAACCGATTATATCCACATTACTAATATTCTGAGCCATCGCCACGTTGTTTACTCTCATTACCTCCTCACACATGTTGTTGATTGTGTTCTCACTGCTCCATTCCTTATTTATAACTGCGTTGTTTATGGGATTGGTTGTTAACTTGAAACTGGATGGAGTTCTCGAGGAATGAGGATAAGGGATAGTCTATAAGACGAATTGCGTTATGGTTGATAGACTGTTTATATCCTTTTCATTTATGTCCTGTACTCCCAACGTATCTTCATTCGTATTTTTAAACCAACCACTGTTCTCTGCGCTGTTTATTATACAACCACTATTTCTATCATTATTTTTAACGGCGTTGTTTATGTCCTGTACCAAGTTTTCTCCCAACGAATCGTTTTTTATCCACCCATTGTTCATATCATTAGTCTTAACTGCACAATTTATTATATAGTCATTACTTTTAACTGCGGTGTTTATTTCAGATATGGCGACAATATTATTAGGATAAGGTTGGATGTCATTAAGCAGATTTTGTTGCGTAACGTTAACAGGAGAAGAGGATTGAGGTTGGATGTCATTAAGCGGATTCTGCTGCGATTGAAGAGCTTGTATTTTGGAGTGAATATCAAAATTATAGTCCCGAGATACCCTTGAACTGGAATATGCGTAGTATCCATGAGAGAACCGGTTATATTCTTCCCAACCATTGTGCAAATTGTTCAGCTTCTTTAATTTCTGGTTGTTGTTTTTAATTAGCTATTTATCAGATTTTATAGATGTAATCACATCTAAAGATTTCCATAGATCCTTTTTGAGATATGAGGAAAGGTATAGATGAGAATAAAAAAGTTTTTGAGATGTTTTAACTAATCTTGACCTAACCCATTTAATTTCATTTCTAACCAGGTTTTCACTTAATTTTTTGAAGATAGATAGATTTATGCCTAATTGAGAGGATGTTTGCATGTAGCAAATTTAAGAATGATATTGTTATCTCTACAATTTTTAAGAAAATTTAGATGGAAATGAGTTTAGCTCTTGATAATCTTAATTTCTCGTGCGTTGTCCATCTATCTGTTCCATGGTAGGATTTGATGTTGTTAGATAATGAATCCATACAGGTGATGATGGCTTTAGATAGAGGAGGAATTACCTGTTATAGAGTTTTTGTGAACCCAACGTTTCGGACTACCTAGTGAGTCCATTGTCAGGGGATGCATCAATAGATATTCTCCAAATCTTAATGATGTATCCAACAGCTATAATTAGTATATCCAATTTATTGAAGAAAAGTAATAAGAGATAGGTCAGCTCTTATCCTACTAGTTATCCATATATTTAATTAATTAGTTTTATTTGTTTTATTATATATATAACTTATTAATAAATAAATAAATTAATTTATCCATTATATATATATATATATATATATATATATATATATAATGGATAATTAATTATTTATTTATTTAATAAGTTAGAGGGATAACTTAATCAATTAATTTTCTTATTTATAGAATTAATATATATGTTCTTTAATTTTATTTTGATATATAATTAATTATTTTAATAATTGGTTTAATTAATTTTTTTGTGTTTTGTGGTGATTAATAAAATTAACTAATTGTTTGAATAATAAAAATTAATTAATTAAAATTACTTTTAAGTTATTAATTGGATTAATTGATTCATTATTATAAGTTTAAAGGGATTAATTAATTAATTAATTCTGCTATTTGTTGATTTAATTATTACGTTTCATACTTTTATGTAAAACTTTTCTTTTTTTTTTTTTTTTTTAATTTGCTTGGATAATTCATTAATCTATTTTAACTAATTGACTAATTTGTTTGCTTAATTAATTAATAGAATAGATTAATTGATTAATTGTATTATTAATTATTTGGTACCCTGTCTATTAACTTAATTTCATGTGTTTGTTTCTTTGTTTAATTATTATTATTATTTATTTATTTATTTGATTAATTTGATTTATTATTTACTCTATGATTTCTGATGTGTCCAACATTGATGGATAGTATGGAAAAAAGAAATCCACATTAAACATTAGGTGTAGGACAAGGAAGGGGGAATACTTAGTTCGAAATAATTTTCCCCTACAACCTTAGTGATGGTGTAAGGTCCATAGTGGAATGGTCGAAGCTTCTGATGGTCCCCTACAAGGTGCTATTTCTGCAAATGTAAGCAAACCTTGTCTCACACCTGAAACTTGTGTGGCACCGAGTGTTGATCATGGAATTGTTTGTACTTAGCATTAATTTTTTTACATGATGTCATGGACCTTTTAGTGGATGTGTTGAATTCATTCAATAAACTTGGAAGGTTTGTCAGATTCAGACTAAACATGTGTAGATTTGACTTTTGTAGTTACAAAGGTCAATGTCACATCAATGCAACCCAATGGTTAAAATCCCACGCCCACCTGAAAGGATTTGTGGCCAATTGAGATATGGAGATCTCTATTGTAGCTATGATGAATATAAGGGAGACTCTCATCCCATGTGCATGGATGATTGGAGTTTTACATGCATAAAATGTGCATGATCATCCTGGTGACAACCTTTATATGGCCATCAATATGGGGGTGGAAGGCAATTGATTTATTGAGTGGGGAGTCCAATCATGACCAAAGGCTTGACTAGAATGTGAGTAGGAACCTACTATCCTGATATGATATGATGGTCTATGGGATGCCAAAATGTACCCATACACATCTGAATAAAACCTTGGGAGTGGCTTCTTCTCTGATACTCTTTTTGCAGGCAGTTAAAATTACCATGTTAGGAAATCTATTAACGACCAAAAACACACATTCATTACCATGCTTGGTAGTAGGAAGGTTAAACATGTAGTCCATCAATATGGATTTCCAATGCTAGCTAACAGTAGCAAGAGGGGTGTATAAGTTGTCCTTCTTAATGGTTGGTTTGTAAATGACACAAGAGATGCAAGACTTGATATACTTGCCAACATCATGTCAAAGCTTCAACCAATAAAAATAATTTTGTAGTACTATCACTATTTTTTCCACACCAAAGTGCCTTGATACTTGAATTTAATGTGCCTCCCATATCAACTTTGTATGTCTGCTTGAATTAACACAAAATCATCCCAGGTAGCATAACAATGGATCTTGGAGGTGGAAGTCTGGAACTTGTTTTCGTGCCATCAAAATTTGGTACGTGGAAGAAAATTTTGAGTCATTGTTGTGTAGTTGTGGTAAGTCAGAGGTCTTGTGCTCACAAGAGTTGAGAACTTTGGATAATTCCACAATTGGGGGTCAACTGAGGCATTCTGCGACATGATTGTTGCTACCCTTCTTGTATTTGATGTTCAAATGGAATTTTTGTAGGTATGTGGACCATTCATGATGGCGATCATTCTATAACTTCCCTTCGTTTGCATAAATTGAAGAGGCCTATGATCAGTGTGGATGATTGTCTCCTTCCCCAGAATATAATGTTTCCATTTCTAGCATACATACACAATGGAATACATCTCCTTATCATAGGCGAGGTATCTTTGGAAAATATTAGAGAGTGTTTTACTATAATAAGCCACCAAATGTCCTTGTTAAATAAGTATTGCACTAATAACATAATCAGAGATGTTTGTCTCGATCTCAAATGGTTGTTGTAGGCCAGGCAGGGTGAGGAATGGTGCAGAGCAAAGGGCGTGTTTCAGCTCATTTAACGCCTTCTGTTGTGATTCATACCAAAAAACCTTTGCTTTTTCTCCACCCTTGATTACTATACTTAAGGGCCAAGTGATATAAGAGAACCAAAGCATGAACCTTTGGTAGAAGTTAGCAAGGCCCAAGAAGCTATGAAGCTATGTTAGAGTTGTCAGGGCCGATAATCTCGAATGAATTGGATATTGGCTAGGTCAACATGCACTCCTTGGTCATCAATAATAACCTAGATATTGGACCTTTTCCATGCCAAAATATCATTTTTCTAAGTTAGCACATAGCTTGTGTTTTCATAGAGTGTGGAGGACCTGTTGAATATGTTGCATGCATTCTTCCCAACCATTGCTGAAGATGAGGATATAATCCATATATACAACCATGAATTAGTTGGTTAAAGGACATAATATATCATCCATCATCCTCATGAAATTTGTTGGGGAATTTGTCAAACCAAAAGGTATGACTAACCATTCAAAAAGACCCTCCTTGGACTTGAAAGAGGTCTTCCAGAAATAAGTTGGTTCTATTGGGACTTGGTGGTAGTCGGACTTCAAATCAATCTTACTGAAACACTATTCCCCCTTGAGTTGGTAGATAAGGTTGTCAATCCATTGAATCAGGTACTGATTCCTAACTGTGATTTTTTTCAAGGCCTAATAATCAATGCAGAGTCACCAGGTCCCACCTTTCCTTTGCAAAAGTACAATTGGGCTTCCACAAGGTGAGGAAATTGGTCGAATTTTCCCTTTTTGGAGTAGCTCTTGAATTTGTCTCTTGATCTCCTCATTCGCTAGGAGAGAGTGATGATAGATTGGCCGATTTGAAGTGGCATTTTAGGGGTTAGGTCGATTGAATGCTTGAACTAATAGTGTAGAGGTACCCCTGTGGATGAGGAGAAGATGTCTCTATACTCTTCCATGATCTTATTCACTTGTCGCCTCTACTTGGAGGAGCCCTGTGTGGAGGGCATGGATGTGGACACAATCTTCCCATTGCTTTGAGAGCGATTCAGGGGGAAGAAAAATTTCCCATTCCAAGAGATGATCTTGCTATATTGCCTAGGAGAAATCAAACAAATAGAAGTAGGAAGGGCTACCTCTACTATTTTGTATGGATTTTTACCCAAAGTAATAATAACAAAACAAGGTCTAGACTCATACACAACACGATGCTTCCACAAATATGGTTGGCCTAATAGAACATCACAAAATTCAAGGGGAGCAACATCATAAAATACCTTGTCTGTGAAAGCCCTATTTCTATAGGGAAGGCGACATTTTTGTATGACGTGGTGATTGCTCCCTTGGTGGAGCCACACCATGGTGTATGGTAGTGGTTGTGGAGTTTTTGTCATGCCTATTGTAGCTACTACAACCAACCTACAAAATTTTTCCCATGCATTGATTTTGAATCCTTCCTTCTATCCACGAGGGCTTATCTTCTATTGTCGTCAATTATTCATGGTATGTTAAAGACTTATATTTTCATGCTATTCTTGTGACTCTTTACTTTGACCTTGATCTAAAATTTTGTAGCCACAAGAAAACTTCTAACTTGACCTTGCAACATTGATGGGATTGCCTGCAGAAATTGCAAAATCTTGGAAGGCAGACCAACCTTGCCTCCAACAATTATGCAATCCTTATTGGAAGGCCAACCTTGAGCTAGAGAACTGCATAGTTCTAGATGGAAAACCAACCTTGATGATGGAAACTACAAAAACCATCCCTTAGGCTAAGAAACTAGGCAATGAACTGAGTCTAGAAGTTTCCCAGTCCTCGGGAAATGCGCAGTCCTTCTTGGTAGTGTGCATGTAAGTTTCCCAAAAAAGAAACAATAAAAAGATAAAAAAGTAAAAAACATCCCTAGAAAATACGGATTCACTAATTAGTTTCCCGAAGGTGGCACACTTAATATTTTTGGAACTTTCTGCTAAGTGTCGCATTTTCCTTGATTTTAAGCATGCACATCTGTTGATGGTGCTGGACCCACCAACATGTCAAGTGGATATCCCTAGTAAGAATTCCCAATTATACCTCAGACCATTTGGTGTAGGAGTCCCAATAGTGGGTCCTAAGGTAATTTCTTCACCGCAATGTCGCACAGAGGCAAGTAAGATAACTCTGTCAGTAGCAAGAGTGTAACTGATGCAGTGAGTCAAGGAATGAGTATGAGAGGTTCCAACACTTCAAAGGGGGAGGAAGGTGAAGGTGAGTTCCAGGTTGAAAGGGATCAGTCCCAACTCAACTAGGAATACACAACACAAAGGACATGCACAGCTTCTGGCAGAGCAGTCGACACGGATGCGACAATCACAACATACAAGGTAAGATAACACAAACAACACTCATGGATCAGTTCGAGACAAGACTTGTGACAGTTGATATAACAAGGTTCAAAGAAAGGTCTATTTGGTGTCTGGCAGAGCAGTCAACATGGATGGTGATAGCATTAACAACATATGCAACACATAAAAAAAAATATTTATATAATTTCATGTGAATCAGTTCATACACAAGTATGTAAGTTAAACAACATATATCATTAAGGTAACCGAAGCAATCCAACTATAATAACAAAATATGCATGAAAATGTGCTAGCTTTTATTATATAAAGAATTGTAAATCACCATCATATAATACACCATGTAAACCTGCTAGCCCCATCAGTGAAATTTTACAGCCACATTCGCCTACTCCTCCAAAGAGATGTACTAGCTTCGTGCAGTGGAGAAGCGAAGGCGTATTACAATACTATCCAAGACTTCTTCAAGATAGTCTTAGTAGAAGCTTGGCTGACCAAAAGCCTATACAATGAGTTATGAGGGACTATTTATAGCAAAGGGTGGGGTGACCCTTGACATTCCCCTTTTTGACAGTTCAACTACCGTCATGACTCTTCACCTACTCTATGACTATTACATCCAATTGTTGACACTCGACTTACACTTGACATGACTCAACATTACAATGCACATATACTCATGTGAGACATCATGGCTTGAACAAGCCTTGCAAGACATCACTGACACTTGGTCCACAGTGGTGAGACCAACTCTTTGACATGCTTGTGATGGTGAAGCTAGTGAACTAATGCCAAGCCTTGTTGTTCATGATGGTGTGCATGGACCTTATAGTGACATCTTGCTGAAGCGAATTCTTGCTTCTGTTGCAACATATGCATTTGTTCGACCCCTTCATCCAACTCGTCTGTTAACATGTGCATGGACCTCTTGGGTACGGTTGAACCGGTAACACACTGATGCATAATGCCCATGCTGATCTTTAAGTGTGTGTTGGTGGTCATGCGCATCAACTTGCTGAAGTGCATGTTTAGCCCCAATTGGACTTGGTTCTTGTCTTCGCCTTGGTGAGCGTGTTGAATGGGTTGGATTGCATGTGTGCGTTCAACGACATGCATGCTGTTGGATCCTTTGCATGCGATCAATAACACTGCTCACCATGTTTTCTCTGTGTCAACTATTGGGATGGATCCTTAACTTGTAATGGTGCAATTTTCATCCATGAGAGCACGTTGCACCCACTTTTTTTCATGATCCTACTGTAACTCATTGGCCTATCTATGGAGCTTCATGTTTTTCTTTAGTTGTTGCTTTGGCATATGCATATGCGCGATCTTTATGTCGCATAGTCACTTCATAGCCTAAGACTCCAAAGTTTATTTCATTATCAGTGGATATGTTTGATCTTACAACTTAGCTCTGCCTCTATGTTGTCAACAACCTTCCTCTTGCATTTGCTTCATTTTCTACGTTCGCTACATTCGGTATGCTACCTTCAGTTTTTGTTCATAATGATTCTCGTTGTGATGCTGCTGCTTGATGTCCTTGTCCATGAACAACTTGATGTCTTCTTGAGTAGGAAATTCCATAGATACTTGATTGATTTCATCCCCAAACATGCTCTGAAAAGTTTCTTCATCTTTTCTCTCTTGGAAGCCATTATACCTGTACTGCGGAGAGGCAGATGAACACCTGCAAAACCTAGAGACATGGAAACACTCATAGCAAGCAATTTGTCAGTCAAAAACTAGAATGAACATGAGAAATGACTTGCAACATACCTGGGTGAATGATCATGAAGGTTGTGCAATTTTGGTCGAGAGGTCGGGAGGTCGACTGCCAAGACTACACAAGGCACAATTTGGGTTGCTAGGATACTTACTGACTACTGGAACTGTGCAATGCACAGTCCAGTCAGGCACTTGGCTACTAGGATTATGCAATGAACAATCCCAACTGGGAAGGATTGTTGGCCTATGGGAAGATTTGTGCGATTTTTTGGGCCAAGCAGCCACTGACCTCAAGAAATGTGCAATTCAATCCAGGAGGCCAGTGCTAGGCCAAAATCTACAAATTTGGAGAGGAAGGTGAGCCTTCCTTCTCCATTTTACATAATGCAACCTTGGTGAAGGCAGAGACCGGGCCAAGGTTGGCATGACTTGCCAACAGGCAACTGAAAGAAAGTAAGTCGATGAAATGAATGGTGACACTAAGTGATAGTAGACGTGATAAATAATGCATGCAAAACATGAATGGAAGATTGAGCAGATAGATCAACATGCATGTGGGTGAGGTCATCCACTAGTTGGTTGAACATTCATGCAAAGTAGTCCATGTATGTGAGATCAGTGAGATAGCAACAAAAAATGAAATAGGGAAAGGACAAGCTAGAACATATGTAAATGATAGCAGGCGTTTAAAGAAATCAAGAGAATAACACTCACACAAGTGAATACACAAAAAGCGACAGAAATGCAACACAAGGCATGGGAAGCGAGCTTACCCGAAAACAACTGAGCTTAATGTGTTGACTTCTCCTATATGTGATGTGGGATGTCAGAGCTACAAGGTTGATGTGAGGAATGAGCTCCGCAGCATCCTGTTGATGAGTTTTGATAACATCGAGGTTGTAACACGCATGCCACAAATCTAGGGGAAGCGACACTTGGAGGGAGGTTTATGAATTTTTCCTTGCATGTAACCTCCAAATGATAACATAGATCCTTGAAATAAGGGATGCCTCTGCATGCATCCTTGGGAGAGATAGTCCATGCATGCAAGTCTGTTTTGCTCAGTCCTAGAGGGAAACGGTCAACTTAGCTACACGTGCAAGAGACTACTTGACTGCTGGAGAAAAATGTGCATTCCTGACTATAATCAGGGCTTACTACCCAAGGGCATTGCATAATTTCTGGGCTCAACAGTTGACTGCTACCTAGATCTGTGCAAATCCTGGGCTGAACTGCCTGTTGATGGGAAAAATTGCGCAAATCCTGCTAGGAGGGTTGGCTGGCAAGATTGCGCAATCTTGGAGCCTAGCAGGCTGCCAGAGGGAGTTATGCAATTCTTGGAGGGAAGGCTAGTTTCCCTCCATAAATGCGAATATTTCACTAGGAATTGGCTCAACCTACAGCTAGACCAAGTATGGATGAGTAGCCTATGAAGGGAAAATATCAGACTGTGATCAACAGACTGATTTTGAGTAAGAAAGACATTGAAGCTCGAGGACTTGACAAAGCAAGGAAAGCTATTGTGAAGGTTGGTAGGGAGGCTCCAAAATAGGCTAAGGAAAAATTTTGGAGGGTTGTTGTAGCTGCTACAACACTTGGTGACACACTGGTAGAACTCTAGCTCTCTGAATGGACCTTGTTCATGAAAAGCAAGTTTAACACCTCTAGAAGTATTGTTAAGCTCTTATCTCATCTTGTCTTAACACTAGCTTGATTGTAAGATATAGAAACTTCTAGACTCTTGGTCAATGACACACATTCCAAGCCAACACAACATAATTTTTTCGATTGGGGTTGAGGGGAATAGAAGTGCACAAGCAATATAGTCGCCAGAGTCTAAGTTTCATCTCTGGTGTTGCTCCATTGCCAGCAGGCCTAGACAGTACACTAGTGGAGTCACATAGAAACACAACCGTGGCTTTATTACCAGCACACCTAGTCAGTACCTCGGTGGAGTTACTTGCATCACCTCCCTGCATAGGAAGCCTTTATCTTCTTTCAGCTTATTGATTTTTCATTTGACTTTTTTGACTTTCCATTTTTTATTTTTATTTTATTTTATTTTATTTTCCATTTTGCATAGCACTTATTCATTTCAGAGGTAGAAGACCCGACTTATTGAGATCAAAGGAGGTTTTTCTAGCAGAGAAGTAGTTTACAATATCTCTGACGTGCTTGTTAAGGTTTCCCCCCTGACTTTACTCTACTTGACTGAGCTGAAAAGGGTTAACCCAAAAACAATTGACTAGAGTAGGTGACACTAGTTAGCGCACAAGCGTTGTGTTTTCACCAAGGTTCACTTCAAACATTATGTATTTTCCTTCGATGTATCATGGAATAAAAGTAACAAGTTCATCATACAGAGGCAAGATGACAGATAACCAAGTCGTCATAGTTGTACAAGCCCTCCTGTACTTTACCCAGCTCATTTCATGAGTCACACATGGTTTCATGCAAACTAACCTACAAATGAAACAAGTGGACGAACTAACTATCAACAAAGCAAAGCAAGAGTAGAAGCAAAAGTGAAAGCAAAGCAAGTAAACAAACAAGAAAAACAAAGGATTAAAGCAAACAAGCATGCAGTCAAAAAACTGAAAGCAAACACTACTCCTACTCCTACACTAATGATGCATGGGCCTGATCACATGAAGTGATACTTCCAATGTAGCCACCGATGCATTGGTAGACCCATGTGGGTGAAGGCTTGGTCTACGAGTAACCCAGTCGTGTGGACCAGCATACAAGAAAGATATAACAGTGAAGACAGCCACACTTCATGTTTCAAAGTGCCCACGGGACATAAATGAGTGCATGTGCATGACAGATAGTCTGTGGACTTATCATGGTGTTATGTGACACTACGTGCAACTTTGAAGCAAAGCACACTCTTGACTAAGAGATGTAAGAAAATGAAAGAAACAAAGATAACTTACGTCACGCATGATTTCTTGCAATGTAAGACTCCTCCAATGCATGAGAAATGGGATCGTGCAGTTCGAGTGGAGGAAGTGTGATCTATGTGTGAGATGGATCTTCAATGCATATAGATGAGTGATGAGGAGCCTTGGGTGATTGAACAATTTCATGATTGGAAGTGAGACTAACCCCAAGAGAGTGAGGACCTGAAATAACCATCAGCTCAGGCTGAAGTTCCTTGACATTCTTGGGTGTCTCAACTTCATCATCAGGTAGATCATCATAAACTGGTGGCTTCGAAAGATCAATTGTGATAGATTCATGATTGTGATAAGAAATGGGGGAAAATGAATCACGGCCGCCACAATCAGAAAAATCAATGAATTCTTCGACATCCTCAAGATTAGATGAATCAAACAGAGGGGTAGATGAAAAGAGAATGAACTCATACTTTGTGTTTCTAGTGTGGATAGGTGAAGCATCAAGTGGATATTCAATGAATAAATTATCCTCTCCGTTTTTGAATGATGGACTAGCATCTGGTGAGTTCTGCGTGATCAACAATCGGTGCATCCGTGGATGAAGATACACATGTAAAATCATGGATGATAGGTTCACCAAAGAAGCTAGGAAAGAATGGAGGGGGCTTAGATGGAAGGGAGTCATCCTTCACCGAGTGTTGATGTTCATGCTCCTACTCATAGTCTTCATGAATGACAATGCATGTTGGTTTTGCAACACCGACTCCGTCAGTGGGTTTTTCCTCGTTTACAACAAGTGAAGAGTCTAGAATGGACGAACACAAGACGACATCATCTGGAGGAACACCTGGGTGCGAAGACGGAGGTTGAAGACAAAAATGCATATGGGAACTCGAAGGGCTAACAACCAACTCTGTGCAAAAATTGAGTGGAGTAATGTTGGGAGGGTGTGAAGAATGAACAGATGTGCGAACATGATCCTCAACATCACTGGATGATGGTGGAACTATTGAATGAAAGGGAGGTGGATAGTCCATTAAGACAGTGCCTGATCCCACATCAGATTATGTAGTTCCATCAACAAAGAAGGTTGAGCGAGGTTTGACATCAAGCTTTCTCTTGGGACAGGAATATTTCTTAAGGAAGTACTTGAACCGATTCCAGAGATAAGCGAACTTCATCTGGCTCTTTGGAGCTTGAAACTATAAGTCACGGAAGCACTACCAAAAATCGATAACAAATTCATGCTGGGCCTTCCGTTTCTGTAACAGTTTCCAATCAAGATGGTTTGGATCAAAATGATGGAACATGTCTTCAATAAGATCATAGAAGTGCTCACATGAGTGCACAATGTCAGTTGGTAGGCTGAGAACCCAATGAAATGGGGATTCGTGAAGTGTGAATGCAAGTAGCATACTGAAATGTTCGTCAGTAAACTCATCTTCCTCATAAATCATGGAAAGGAAGTTATGTAAGTGTTCAGGTCGGGCCACTTTTCCTTCACCATCATACATGTGAGTGGAAAAGAGATTGAACAGCTTCCTTGAGATGGAGACATGTTCATAATTCGAAAAACACATAGGGAGAAGAAGAATGTAAGACTCCATGAAAGATATGCCATGGTTAAAAATTGGATGAGAGGACATTGCTTGTCATCAAGCCCTCCTTCTAGCGCCAGAAATTTTGATGGTGCTAGACCCGCCAACATGTCAAGGGGATCTCCACTATAAGAAGTCCCAATTAGACCTCAGACCATTTAGTGTAGGAGTCCCAGCAGTGGGTCGTATGGTAATTCCTTGACCATGATGTTGCACAGAGGCAAGTAAGATAACTCTGTCAGTAGCAAGGGTGTGACTGATGCAGTGAGTCAAGGAATGAGTATGAGAGGTTCCAACACTTCAAAGGGAACGGAAGGTGCAGGTGAGCTCCAGGTTGAAAGGGATCAGTCCCAACTTGGCTAGGAACACACAACAGAAAGGACATGCATAGCTTTCGGCAGAGCTGTCGACACGAATGTGGTAGTCACAACATACAAGGTAAGATAACACAAACAACACTCGTGGAGCAGTCTGAGATGAATGTGATGGTTGATATAACAAGGTTCAAAGAAAGGTATGTCTAGTGTTTAGCAGAGAAGTCGACATGGATGGTGACACCATTAACAACATATGCAACAAATTAACAACAAGATTCATATAATTGCATGTGAATCAGTTCATACACAAGTACATAAGCTAAGCAACATATATCATTAAGGCAACTGAAGCAGTCCAACTACAATAACAACATATGCATGAAAATTTGTTGACTTTTATTATATAAAGAAGTATAAGTCACAATCATACAATACACCATGTAAACTTGCTAGCCCTGTTAGTGAAACCTTACAGCCACATCCGCCTGCTCTGCCAAAGAGATGTTCTAGCTCCGTTCAGTGGAGAAGCCGAGGCGCATTACAATACTGTCCAAGCCTTCTTCAAGATAGTCTTAATAGAAGCTTGGCTGACCAAAATCCTATGAAATGAGTTATGAGGGAATATTTATAGCAAAGGGTGGGGTGACCCTTTAAATTCCCCTTTGTGATAGTTCAACTACCCTCATGACTCTTCACCTACTATATGACTGTTACATCCAATTGTTAACACTTGACTTACACTTGACATGAATCAACATTATAATGCACATGTACTCATGTGAGACATCATGGCTTGAGAAAGCCTTGCAAGACATCACTGACACTCCATCCTTAGTGGTGGGACCAACTCTTTAACATGCTTGTGATGGTGAAGTTAGTGAGCTGATGCCAAGCTTGGTCGTCTGTGATGGTGTGCATGCACCTCATAGTGACATCTTGCTGAAGCGAACTCTTGCCTCCGTTGCAATTGGTGCATTGGTTCGGCCCCTTCATCCAACTCATCTACTAACATGTGTATGGTTTTCTTTGGTACAATTGAACCAACAACATACTGATGCATAGTGTTTGTGTTGAGCTTCAAGTGTGTGTTGGTGGTGATGCGCATCAACTTGCTAAAGTGCATGTTCAACCCCAGTTGGACTTGGTTCCTGTCTTCCCCTTGGTGAGTGTGTTGAATGGGTTGGATTGCATGCATGCGCTCAATGACATGCATGTTGCTGGATCCTTTGCATGTGATCAACAACACTGCTCACCATGTTTGCACTGTGTCAGCTGTTTGGATGGATCCTTAACTTGCATTGGCATAGTTTTCATCTATGAGTGCATGTTGCGCCAACTGCTGTTCATGTTCCTACTACAACTCATTGGTCTATCTGTGTAGCTTGTTTTTCCTGAGTTGCTGCTTCGGCACATGAAACTCCTACTTTGTTCCATCTTTTTCCTTCATGTGTTCTTTATGTCGTGCCATCACTTCATAGCGTGAGTCTCCAAATTTTCTTTTGTTATTAGTGGATCTACTTGATCTTGCAACTTTGCTCCACCTCTATGTTGTCAACAACATTCCTCTTGAATTTGTTGTGTTCGCTTCATTCGTTGCATTCGGTATGCTTCCTTCAGCTCTTGTTCATGATGCTGCTCACTGTGATGCTGCTACTTGATGTCCTTGTCCATGAAAAACTTGATGTCTTCATGAGTAGGCAAGCTCATAGACACTTGATCAACTACATCCCCAAGCATGCTCTGAACAGTGTCTTCATCTCCACTCTCTTGGAAGCCATTGTACCTGTACTACAGAGAGGAAAATGAACACCTGTGATACCTAGAGACATGGCAATTCTCATATCAAGCAATATGTTAGTCGAAAGCTAGAATGAACATGAGAACTAACTTGCAACATACCTGAGTGAATGATCATGAAGGTTGCAAAATTTTGGCCGGGAGGTTAGGAGGCCGATTGCTAAGACTGCACAAGGCACAATATAGGCTACTGGGAGACTTACTGACTGCTAGAACTATGAAATGCACAGTCCAGTTGGGCAGTTGGCTACTAGGATTGTGCAATGAACAATCCCAACTAGGAAGGACTACTAAACCAGGGGTAGGTTTGTGCAAATTTTTGGGTCAAGCAGCCACTGACCTCCAGAAATGCACAATTCAGTCCAGGAGGCCAGTGCTATGCCAAAATGCACAAATCTATAGAGGAAGGTGAGCCTTCCTTCTCTAGTTTGTGCAATGCAGCCTTGGTGAAGTCTGAGACCAGGTCAAGGTTGGCCCGACTCACTGATGGGAAACTAAAAGAATGTAAGTTGATGAAATGCATGGTGACACTAAGTGATAGTAGAAGTGATAAAAAATGCATGCAAAACATGAATGGAAGATTGAGAAAACAAATCAACATGCATGTGGGTGAGGCCATTCGCCTGTTTGGCAAACGTCCATGCAAAGCAGTTTCATGCATGCGACAACAGTGAGATAGCAATGAAAAATGAAATGGGGCTAGGAAAAGCTAGAATATACGTAAATGACAATAGCCATTCAAATAAATCAAGAAAACAACACTCGCACAACCGAATACACAAAAAGCGATAGAAATGCAGCACAAGGCATGGGAAGCAAGCTTACCCCAAAATAGTTGAACTGAATGTGCCAACTGCTCCTAGATGTGATGTGGGATGTTAGAGTTATAAGGTTGATGAGAGGATTGAGCTCTACAGTGTCCGGTTGATGAGTTTGGATAACATTGAGGTTGTGATGCACATGCCACAAATCTAGGGGAAGCAACACTTGGAGGCATGTTTTTGAATTGTTCTTTGCATGTAACCTCTAAATGCAAACATAGATCCCTGAAATAAGGGATTCCTTTTGTTATTGGGAAAACTAGTGTCCATTCAAAGCTTCTAGTCCTACTAAGACGGGTAGCTATCTTAGAAACAAACAAACTAAAGTTACTTTTGTTTCCTTTAAGAGAGATAGATGAGAGAGAAGTAGAGAGTACCAACCTCAGTCTTTCGCTTGGCTTATTGCTTGTTTCCTCCCCCCTTTGACAGAGCTTTGCCACTCTTTCCTCACTTATCCCGCTTCAAAGAACACCTGTAGAGTCAAAGCATCATAATACCATTAAAGCATAGAGATCTATAATCATAAATAATATTGGATCAGATGTATATTAACCATACAAATGCATATACCAATACAAGATTCAAAAATATACAAGAATATGGAGGAAAACTCAAATAGCTTTATTGATAGAAGTAGTAGAAGATAGGATTACAACGCAACAGTCTGACCTAGTGCCATCCTCCCAGCATGAGAGCCCTCTTCACCTCATGAAAAGCTAGATCATCCAACAATGCAATGTTTCATAGAGAAACCAACAACACTTCCTTACAAAATACAAAATTCCAGCCCCCCTAGATCTCTAGGATGAGGGATCCATATATAGATATTTGCAGGTGGGTGAGTCAGCTTCTGGGATTTTGATTAGTGTCATTTCACCGATAGTTCTTGGTTCCACTTGGAGATTTCATGATCTCTTACTCATCCTTGGGCAAATTCAGAGAGGCAAGTGTCAAATGAGTAGTTTCTAGAAGATTCTCTGGGTTTCCACCTAGAAAAATGCCTCTGCCATTTGTCTTCTCTCGCTCATCGCACCCTATAGAAGGGCTTTTCAGTATGCATCACACCCTCAACATGGAGCAGTCTATATGGTCCAATTTTGACCAGTTCTGAGCATTTTTTTAGGGAGAACTTCTGGGAAATTATGTAATCAATTGACCTTGTTCCTTTAGGGTATGAAACAACAATTTTAGGGGTTTAGAAGCCCTTGGTTTATGGACATATATGATTGGGGTCGTAGTGCCCAAATATGTCTATAAGAGTTTCCCCCTAAAGCATGAGGTTGTAAATCTTTTGATGTTAGGTGAAATGCTTTATCATGAGGATATGAGGTTTTTCGAACTAGAAGGTGACTTGAAATGAGATACAATCCAATACATTATCTTCATAATATTTTCATGATCTAGCTGAGGTGGGCATCCCCATGCTCAGCTTTATAAATTCATTTTCATGTACGTAGGACAGACAATCGTCTGTGTGGCAGGCTGATGATTCTGGTAGAGCCATCATCCCTTAGCTTGGATGATTATCTGTGTAGCTATGATGTACATTTGATGTCTTTATATTTCCTGAATATATCACAACTTAGATGGATGAAACTAGATCCGGGGTCTTCAAAACTTGTTCAATCTTCACTCGAAGTACAAGTCGATCCATGTGAAAATATGTTTTGATGTCGAACATGGAAAGACATCGCTTGATTACCAACCAATGATGTAAGTTGTTAATAGGTGCGAGAGGAATCATCGATAATGATGATGATCCTCAAGGTACTGCAGTATATTCGATGTCAAACACCATGTAAAATCTTTCGGTGAAAGACCATTGATGAAAACCCGTCGCCGGAAGTGAGAAACTTGCCATTGAGGTATGCAAGCTTCAAAGTACTAAAAGGGTTGTTCCTAAGTCACTTCTTGGATAATGAGTTGATGTCGACAAGAAGTGACCCATCGTAGGAGGGCCTTAATGAATCCCACATATATGAAATGGAATGGAGAAAATGATTTTGTGGAGGTGAAAAAGATTTGATGATACAAGCTTCAGGGTGGCAGTCATGAAAGAATGGAGCATGAAGGTATTGTAGCAAATGAGGTGTAAGCCAGGATGGTGAATTCTTTGAGTGACTTCTCTTGAACATATCAGTGACACTAAAATGGATTGGTAGTGTTAACCCCAAAAATGGATGGCACAGAGGACCAATGGTGATACGACCGGTGAACGGAATAACCCAACCCGATTCAATCATGGTGACAGAGTGAAAGTGTCATGTTCAAGAGCTACCTGCTACCAATGAAGCTCTTCAAGTTTTCTTCCCAATATTTCCCCAGTCATTGCTGACCAATATCTCTTTATTTTTGTCAAGATTGAGGAGGATAACATATGCTTGTTCTATAATTTTCCCTTCGGCAAACCTGTCGCTATGTTTTAGCGAGCCTAGCAACAGTGAAACTCCCTCTTGTCTATAATGGATAATTTTTTCGCTATTGTTTTAATGAGTTTAATGACAAAGATAACTCGGTCCTTTTCAGTTTTAGAGAGTCTGAAAAGAGGCAGAAAGGAAACTTTAGTAATCCTTTTTCGTAATGTAATCCCTTAATTCTGAAAAAGTATAAAATAATATGAAAGGGATGACTTTTCCGATCACTTTAACAAGCCGAAAAAGAAAAGCGCTCGATCTTTTTGTGTAATGATCCCTCGAGTCCAAAAAGATTAAAATATAGAGGAGGGATGGCACTTCCAATCACTTTAACGAGCTGGAGAGCCCAATTGCTCGACAATCTTTTTATATTTCATGAGTCTTAAAAAGAGACTCGTCTTTGAGGAACGAGTGATATTTTCGGTTAGCAGTTGGTTCTAGTTAAGGTTTGGAACTTTTCAATCACGATAGTGTAAAGAAGATGGCTAACAAAATCACTTGTCGTAGTTGTTCCTCGAAAGGGTAAACAATCAAGTGGAGGCAGATGATCGGCTAAAAAGTGGAGGTGATGGTAAGAACACGACCAAGGCTCAAAAGCTGATAGTAATGTGATCTCAAAGGTTATTTACCGAAAGTGTGTTCATTTTTTAATGAGCTTGAACTCTGGGGGAGCATATGCTCATAACTAGGTTTATTTTTTAACGAGCAATAAAAAGGGTCTTTTTAACACCTAATTACCTCACATTAATTGTCAACCCAGGGACGACTTTTTATTTCAAGAGTGTACTCTGTCTGAGGCGGCTATTTACTCAAGAGTAATGTTTTGCAGTATAGTGCTTAAAACCCACAAAGTAAAAAAAGCTTGAAAAAGAAATCTAATTGAAACAGCAAGAAACTGAAATGTTCTAAACTAAATCATTCATTCAAACAACCATCAATCGAGGATATGGTAGCAATAACTCAGTCCTCTAGAAATTGATGGAATAGAGTATGGACCATGGATCAGGGAGCGTGGTAGCATTTGCTGAGGCTCACGACAACCTTGGACCTTCTCTCACACCAAAGCAATAAATACAAGTAAATGGACAGCAGAAAATAAATGGAACAGCAAGTCTAAAATGGAACGGCCGTAAATGGAATCAGGAAACTAGAATTAAAAGAACTGAACAACAAAACTCTGTTTTAATGGAAGCAAACAACAACCAAGCCAAATCAAATAAATTAGACAACAAAAAGAAATAGAATGGCAACTAATTGGAAATGAAATATGGAACAGCCTATGGTGCTAAAATAAATAATGCGCACAGCGTTCAATGATATTAAGAAATGGTAATCTAAGTCTGATACGCAAGTATTAATCCTGGTTAGAAAGGGTAGCGATTGCAATTCATAATGGAACCACAATGTCAATTGAACAACCTTCGTATGAAGTATAAACCATGGACAAATACAATAATACCAGCTTAAGAAGGTTGCAGCTTGATTACTCCGCAATTAAATCATTCTGTAGAGAACATCAACATTACATTAACGACTTTAAAGAGATAGCAATACGTTATAAGATCAGAATGCACATTACGACTTTGTTGCAGAGAGCGATATATGAAATATAACAGAACTGCAATATGAGATAATAAATCACACCAGATTACCAATTCACGCTGATAATACAAACCACGCATACACCAAAAAGATAATATACAGCAGCAGCAGCATACTCCGCCAGAGGCTGGGCCCTTAGCCGCCAACGGATGCTGCGGGGTCACTTCAGAATGAGAAGAATGAAACAGCACTTCCAAATCATTTATTAATCAACCAATTGTGGAATCATTACAATAGCAAAGCTTGAGAATTACAGCACGAATAATCCATCATTGTTGTCCATCATTTCTCATTCCCCAAATCCGTCATCACGTCTCACTCAAATCATCCCCCCTCTCTGATCTCTGTTTTCATTTAAATAGAGAGAGATCAGAGAGAAGTTACAATAAGGATAAGTACAACATAATTCCTATTACAAAATTGGTTTGCCTCTAACCATTTGATCAACAAAAACAAGGCAAATTTGGCTTTGCAGTTGAGATTTGGAGGACAGCCGCAACTGCAAATCAGAGAAAATCGTGCTCAAAGAACCCTGCGTTTCTCCCTGTACAGGCTGAATTTGGGCAAACTGTTCCTCATGAAGATAATTGGGCCTGTTCTGGACAAAACCCATGTTCCGGATTTTCCAAATTCGTCTTCATTTGCTCAGAATCTTAACCGCAAAAATGTCACTCCTTAAACCAGCGAATTTCTGAGTTGGCTGATTTAAAAATCAAATCTTCAATCTGGAAGTTGCTTTGGAGGCTAAAAATGGTAAATAAGGTTACAACCAACTTATTAGAACTATCATTGGTAAAATAATGCATAATAATCAATTTATTAGAAATAAAGGAGAATAAATAATATTCATCCATGAGAGCATAAATCATTTATAAAATGGATTAAATGATAAATTATAATTAATAACATGATGAAGAATGGTGGAAATGGGTGGAATAAACGTTCACAAGTGACAATAATCATGGCATATTAACGACTCCACACACCCCCACACTCAATATGTTGCATGTCCTCATGCAACGAAAACTGAATATATTGCATGTCCTCATGCAACCCAAAGACAAAAACCATCTGTTAACCAAGCAATAAAAATTTGAGAATAACTGAATGCTTCCTTAATTAATAAATATTCAATCTTAGCAATCTTGATGAAGGCATAACAATTTTTACATTGACATTCAACTATATATATGAAGTTGCAGCAAAATATGATATAGATAACAACAAACTTCATTAAGCATTTTCTCAAAACTACAAACCGGATTTTGTTGAAATGTTGCAAGTAAATTTACAATACATGAATGTCTCTATGATCCAAAAATCAGATTGTTTTGATGCACGGATCATGATATATAAACAAAATGGCTGTAGGTGAGAGTGCATGATTTCCGAAATTTTATGAACCAATATTTCTTGAAATTGTGTGGTTTTATATTAATGTGTTTTCCAAAAATTACAAGAATTGAGTTCATAGTTTTAAAAATATGGGAAATCAATTTCTGCACTGTGTAAAAATGAAATTGTATGCCTTAAATAAGGAAGAAAGTAGGAAACATCCATCATGCATAGCAATTCCTCCTCCTCTCTGAAAAATTAGCATGTCCTCATGCGATGCTAGAAAACAAAGAGAGGTGGTTACTACCAGCTGTTAAATTCTATGCTTGGTGTAAAACAACATGAAAGAAGGGAAGTGTTGAGAATGAATAAGAAGAGAAATGGATGATAAAGAAAGTGAATGACATGGTCATAAAAAAATGAAGGAACACTCCCCCATACTCGGAAATGATATTCTACTGAAAAATGGGAAGTGGTAGAAATGAAAGATGGTAAATAATGCTCAAAATGGATTTTCATTAGATTCTCCTAAATTTATAATAAATTAGAAAACTATGCAATTTTACCTCAAGTTTTACCTCCAAAAATGTGGAATGACATATAAATACTGGCAGTTGTTGAAGCTGATGTAGGCGGAGTTGGTGCTGAAAGTGATGCAAAAGGTGGAATCCATGGAAGCACATCATGTTTGAAGAATTGTTCACGTTCGCGAGCCTTTACTGTGAAGTGCAATAGTGTGGTCATGCTACGAATAGAATTCTTCCCATACTTGTTGTTCTCCTGTAAACAAAGCACTATTTTGCATACAATGTTCTTGAATCCATAGTGTTAGTGTTGAATAGCAATAGATAAGATGCATGCAAAATTTCAATTAGAAAAACTTAAGTATACATGCAATACTAATATGTTGTCAAATCAACAAGGTATGGCAAAGTGCAGTAATCATATCGCATACAATCCCATAATGCATACATTCCCCCCTTCCAATTGGAAAATGGGTTCCATAACCATAAAGCATATGAGAGGGGTGGTGCGGACGGCAAGGCAATGGAATATATCAGTATGTGAAGCAGAGTACACTTATCAATGATAGGACGGTGAAAATTATGGTTATATTGAGAGCAAAGTGTGTAAAGATAGTTATGAATAAGAAATAGGACGCTTTGGATTGATGATAGTTTATACAAAATGAAAAAGGACAACAATATGCTAAAAAGATGCTTTGCTGATGGTATTCTAGCTGAAAATGATGTGATTGATCATAAAACACTTTCTCATGCATAAAGGTTCAAACAGGGAAAAAGTGAAGGAAATAACTTCTCTGATAAAAAGAAAATAAGAAAAGGGTATTATAATAATAATTGACGAAAAGATATACTTCAATATCATAAGCAGAGCCTCTGCTGCCAGCAGGCGTCCATAGCCTCGGCAGGGTTGCTTTTTAACCCATATGAGCCAGGATCCTCAATTTATAAATGGAGAGTTTGTGTTGTTCTACAGAAGATATCAGTGTGCTGGCGTGGTAACCAAATAACCACACTGCCATTCACTAGGAAGTAGAAAGAGTGATCAGGCCGGCTCGTGATGAGACCTCCTGTTCCAAGGATAATTTGGCTATC